>BPLR01005948.1:0-71398 GCA_021605095.1 Caerostris extrusa
CATGCAATCTTATGTGTGACTTTGTTATTAAAATGTGAAAATGTTGTTTTTTATAATATAGTAAAAATTACATGATATTGTTTATTTTTTTAGCACCAGTGTGGCCTGATATGCTAATTATAAAGTGTGGACAATGCTTCTGCACTTTTTCTTGCTGGTTGATAGACAAGTACATCAACCTTTCAAACACCCGGTATCTTAAACAACTGGACCTCCGCATTTTGGCATCTTAACCTGTCACCACGGCGCCAAACACAGCAAAACCAATTCCTCCAATAGCGAGGAGATTACCAACTGGTACAACATGAAGTACTGGCCTTATCTGCTACCAACCAGTATGAAGTGTTGGAATTTCTTGGCAGGGGTACCTTTGGTCAGGTAGGCATTTATTTAAATTTCAGTTAAAATTAAACCCAATTTATAATTGATTATCTGTTGTTTTGGATATTTTGCTTAAATTAATTTTTTAAATATTTAATTAAGCCTCATATGTCAATTTTTGATATTATTAGGTGGTTAAGTGCTGGAAGAAAGGGACCAATGAGATTGTGGCTATTAAGATCTTAAAAAATCATCCATCATATGCCTGGCAGGGTCAAATTGAAGTTGGCATTCTTCACATGTTAAGTCAAGAAAATGCTGACGAGGTGAGGTTTATTCATTCATTATTTGAGGGTCTATAAGAAATATTAAAAAAATTTTTATTTATTTATTTTTATTTTTTTACATTTTTAGTTTTTGATTCTGTTTTATCTTATTCTTATGGTTCTTGAAACTAATATAGTTTTATTTTAAAAATAAGTTTCCATTGTAAATTTCATGTATGATTATTATGAATATAAAAATTAATTACGGGAATAATATAGAATGAGAAGCCATTATTGTATAAATTTTAATTTATAAGCACAAAAATTATTTAATATTATTGACAATTATTTCATTTTCTAGTGATCCTTTTTTTTAACCCCTTCCCTCTTTTCTTTCAATTATTAGCCTCTAAATAATAATTCTGAAAAATTTTTGTGATTTTTTATTTTGCTTTCATTATTTATTTAAATGGCTTTTATGTTTATCTTCCAATAATAAGGGGGTAAAAAGAAAAAATATCTATGTATGCGCATATTTGATTTTTAATTTATGTATTCTTTCTTTCCTTGCAGTTCAACTTTGTACGTGTATATGAATGTTTCAACCATAAGAACCACACCTGCCTTGTATTTGAAATGTTGGAACAAAATCTTTATGATTTCCTCAAACAAAACAAATTTAGCCCATTGCCACTAAAATATATCCGTCCCATTTTGCAACAAGTTTTAACAGCTTCTTCTTAAATTAAAAGTAAGTAAATATTTGAATACAATTATGTATTTATTAATTTAATACTGTATCTTTTCATTATATCTAAATATTAACATCTGTTATGTGACATTTTTTATATGTTCTGATAACAAATTGTCTTTTTAAATATTAATAATTTTTGTGATATATTTAACTTTTTAGCAACTTGGTCTCATTCATGCTGATTTAAAACCTGAAAATATCATGTTAGTTGACCCTGTATGGTCATCCATTTCAAGTTAAAGTCATAGATTTTGGTTCTGCAAGTCATGTATCGAAAACAGTCTGTTCTACTTATTTGGCAATCCCGATATTATAGGTAATCTAACTTTTTTTTTTTTTTTTTTTTTTTTTTTAATTTATTTAGAAAATGTTTGATCAAGTTAAAGATATTTTAATGTTCTTTTTACTGTGTGTCTTTTTTTTTAACCATACAAATTGTTACAGAATAATAATGTTTAAAAATATTTGACTTTCAAAAGAAAAAATATTTTCTGAAAGGCACATAATTAAAAACAAATATATGAATTTAAAAAATTTCCCTCATTATGAGAGTTTGTTCCATATGGTTACTGTGAACTTTTTAATTGTAAATATATATATAATAAATATATTTTGTTCTTACATAAAAATGCAAAATATAATTTACTTTCTGTTACCCCTTTGATTTATTTTCATCTTTTTATTCAATACTATTTTTTTGTGTAATTCAATCATGATTTATTACAGAGCTCCAGAAATTATTTTTTGGGATTACCATTTTGTGAAGCTATAGACATGTGGTCACTTGGTTGTGTTATTGCAGAATTGTTTTGGGTTGGCCAGCCTCTGTATCCTGGATCATCTGAATTTGACCAGGTTTGATGTTTATTTATATATTTTTATTTTCTATATTATATAATTAAAATTCTTTAATGATAAAAGTTTTAAAAATAATAATTTTTAAAAATTAACTTAAAATATGTTACTTCTTGGTTCGAACTTTTACATTTTTAAGTAACATGATTGATGTTGATTTTTTTTTTTTAAAAACGGAATGAAGATTTGAATAAATGATTTTGACTATTTAATTTTTGTACCTCTTGACTATAGTTTTTGTTTAATTTCAGATTCGTTACATTAGTCAAACTCAAGGTTTACCACCTGAGCATATGTTAGGCAACACATCTAAAGTAAAACGTTTCTTTTTCGCGACACTGATAGTGGTTATCCTTTCTGGAGATTGAAAGTAAGATAATTTTATTAATAATAAATTTAAAGCCATTTTTATTTATTTTATTAAATTTCCAGTTTTTTATGATTTTGTATTTCTATTTGATATTTAAACTTAATGTCATGTATCTAAATTTTTTTTTTGTAATGTTAAAACTTTCTGCCAAATTCTATATTGTAAGCATATTATATCTGATTAATTAATTTTTTTAAACAATTGTATTAGCCTGGTTCATCTAAATAAAATATGTACTTTCTAAGCACATAGAATTCTATAACAATTAAAATTCAATAAATATTTTTAATTAAACTTATTTATGTTAATAAAAAATTAGTAATATTTTTCTAATGACGATGTACATTCATTTTACAAAACAAATTGTGTACAAAGTACATTGTAGATTACTTATAAAAATATTTTGCTTCCTGTATTATAATAAAATAATAAAAATCAAATTGTGTAAAACGTTTGTCCAAATGGTAGAAAAATTGTCTGGTATGTTTTACAATTAGTATAAAAACTACTTGCAACATCTAAATTTTCCCCTCTTTTTATTATAAAACCATAATACTTTTACAACAGATGCTATATAATAATTTGCTATTTCTAATATGCTATATTCTTGCTAATAAATTTATTATTTAATAAGGTTGATGTTAAAAATATCTTTCCTTAATATTCTAGACACCAGAGGAGCATGAAGCAGAGACAAATATTAAGTCAAAAAGAAGCTAGAAAATATATTTTTAATTGCCTGGATGATATGGCACAAGTATGTAAACTTAAATTTGTAATACTCTTAAAGATATTTCAAGTGTTTACGAACAATTATAAAAACAAATATATATATCTTACTAGGTAAATGTGCCAAGTGATTTAGAAGGTAGCGAACTTCTAGCTGAGAAACTTGACAGACGTGAATTTATTGATCTCTTAAAAAGAATGCTAACTTTAGATCAAGAACGCCGGATAACTCCTGGAGAGGCTCTTAATCATAGTTTTTGTAACATTAAATCATCTTATTGATTACGCTCATTTGCAGCAAGTAAGTTCTTGAAATGTTTATAAATTTTAAATTGTAATTTATATGATAAATTTTTATCATTTGTGATTTTTAAAGTAATTGTAATTTCTGCAATAAGTTTATGTATAAGGTTTTTTTTTCTTTAATATCAATGATTTTTATTTATAGTGTGAAATCATCTGGGCAAAATGATGGAAGTTTGTCGAAAAAATAAAACCTCTTTTGATAATAATGGCAACCAAGTGTCCATTGTAAGCAATTTCTCGCCAACTTCTAATGTAACTTTAGCTTTTAACAACCAGTTGAATAATCTACAGAATCAAGTAAATATATTTTATATCAGTAACCATTTGGAATTGTTTAACATTGTTTTTATGTGTGATTTATATGTTTAAAGAATTTTACATGCAGTTTTTAAAGTATAATAGATTTTATAAATATACTGATAATTGCATCACATAAATTCTTATGTAAAAATATAACTTTGATTATACAATGCTTTTTTTTTGAAATATCTGTAATATTCAGTATTTTCTGTTTTAATGCTTGTTTTCTTTTTCAATGTATTATTACTTGGAAAAGTAATCTGTGGGTATTTTTTTATCAAAATAATGAATATTTATTTTGTTATGTCTAAAAAAAAAACATGATTTTTACTTAACTCTTAATTCACATTAAGATCATTTCAATAAATAGATTAAAATATAACAATATGTAATGGATAGAAATATATGTATATATTAGCAATTCCTCATCAAAGAATTTCTTAAAAAGAAATATTTTATTTTCACCACTAAAATAATAATGTATCCTTTGCAAAATAATTAAAGCAAATTTTGCATTTTCAGATAATGAATGTTGCACATTAAAAATTTTTTTTTTTTGATAATGCATTTAATACAAATTTTAAAATTAAAATATCTAAATAGTTTTATACGAAAGTGAAACTTTAAAATTTGTATAAATTTAAAATGTTTTTATAGTCATTCTTTTATATTGCGATTCTATTATAATTTTAATATTGTACTGTATTTGTAATATATTCATTTTGGTATATAAAACTAATATTAAAATATAGATTTTTTTTCCTCCACTAGTATCAATTGCAGTCTACAAGTTTCTACCAGCCATCTCAAGTGGCTGCCCCCACAAGGGTAAACATATCTCAAACACAGGGTCAGCCTAGAGTAGCAGCTGTTGCAACTAATCAATATGCGGCTGCAGCAGCAGCTGCTGCTGCTGCTGCCAGGGTTGATACTTTTCAACATGCAGCACAATCTCTTTGTGTATCATCGATTTTATGTCCATCATATCCAGGTTTAAACTCTCCTGCTAAGCATGTTGTTCCAGTGGTAGCACAAGCTGCTCAACCACAAACTCTGCATATTCAGCCATCTTTGTTGACTCAGGTAAGACACAAATTTTTTGAAAATGCGAAGTGCTTCATGTTCAAATTTAAATTTACCTTATTTTACAGTGTTTTGCTATTTTATGCTTCCTCTTTAAAATATTTATTTTAATTCGAGTGTGTTATGGTTTTATATTTGACAATATTTTTTTTTAATATATAATTTCCTGATGTGGGAATAAAAAAGAAATTAAACAAAAAAAGTATTTGCTTCTGCAGTGTGTATTTGTTGAAAAAATAATCCAACTTAGAAATGAAAATTTTCACATTTTCACTATTCCTTTGATGTGGAAATGTTAAAAAACACCTCAATAGAGAGGTTTGCTAATTTGCTATGAAGTTTAATATTTTATTTAAAATGTGAAGTGTTATTTAGGAGATATTATTAAAATGTGGACAAATTAATATACCATTCAGCTAAGTAATTCTCAAAAAAAAAAAGTTTATTTCTTATTAATGTAGCTTTTATCATTAATTCTCTTACTAATTTTTAATATTTAAAAATTTGTTGTATTTTTTATCAGTAATTTCTTTCACTCAAAAAGTTATTTATGTTTCTATCTTTAATATGCTTGAATTTAATTTTTCTTTACTAACTATCCTTATTAAGTTTCATTATCTCAATTTCATCTCTGGAAGAATTAAGGAAGTGGCATTTTGTTTATTGTATATGGATTTTTTTAATAATAAACAATTATGTTAAAATATGCTGCATGATTCTAATAGTTTTAACATCAGGTTGTTATGAATTTATTTCTTAATTTTTCATTTTGTATATAATTTGTGTTTTCAGGCAATCAAATTTAGATTTATTATTATTCTGATTTCAAAATTTAACGCGAGGGCATTTTATAGGTAGGTGCCCAGCAATATGTTCCAGTATCAGTCGTTGAACAAAATGGCCGTCAAATGCTTTTGACTGTAAGTTATGAAATTTATTTAACCGATATAATTTTCTAGTTTCTTCAGATGTGCTTCTTTTTATAACAGTTGAATATTTTACAGAATGCTGTTCAATCTGGATGGCCCACTAGTCGCCAGATGTTTGTTCCTTCTTAGCAGCAACTCCTACACAAAGAGCCATTCAACAGCCCCTTCTATCTGACTCTGAGTCTTGGAGCCGTTCTTTAGTTTTAGAAAGAGCTGCCTTACTATCTGATCAACCTACAGTTATTCCTGTTGTAAGTATTTGCTACATTCTAAAGCTGGACCTGAATGGTCCCAGTGGCTAGCGCCCTGGGCGCTCGGTACCCAGAGTTTCGGGTTCAAGTCCCGACGGTGCCATGGATGTTTTTAGTGGTTCAAAATCCACTTTAAGCCGTAGGTCAGTCTCATATGACTGTAAGAGCATCACAGAGCAAAAGTCAGGCTTCTACCTACGGGTGATCCATCACAACAGAAGCTGCCCCCTTTCCCTCCATCCATGAGTAGATCCACTCATGGAACGTCCCGCAATGCAGGACATTGAGGATTAGTCAACAACAACATTCTAAAACTGATTATTTTATTAGACTATACAAGATGATAAAAATTATTCATGAGTGAGATTATTCTATGTAAAAAATCTCAAATCAGAGTTCATTTATTATTTGTAAAAAAAAGGGTTATTCTAAAATCATAGCTGCCAAGTCTTCCAAATTTATTAATGTATAAAGTAAGAGAAATCCAGTACTGCTTTGAAAAAAAAAAATCTGTTATGACTTTAAAAAAATATTGCTATTAAACTGTTTTAAATCTTTTTTTTTTTTTTTATGAAAGTAGTATATATATATAAAAGTAAAAAGTATATTAGTATTATTCCTCAATATTAATAACTATGTTTAAAATATTGCTTAAAAAATAATAAATTATTCTGTTAAAAATGTTTTCCTCTCTTAAATTTAGTGTCGGTATGTATATAACAATACATATCATTTCTATTTGGTTTTGCTTTTGAGGAATATTGCTATTCTCAGTTCCTGCTATTGGTGATCTATTTGATGAGTGTATCTTTCAAGGATAGAAATTAAGTAAAATATTTGTTCTCAGGAAATTGAGCTGAAAAAAGAAGAGGCATAAATTTTCTTTGATATTGAATTTAAAAAAAAAAAAAGTTTATTTTGTATAAAGTAGAAGTAGTGTCTGTAGGGCCAGATGGCCTAGTGACCGCATACCAAGTACCGCAGGTTTGAGTCCCCGGAGAGGCCATGGATGTTTGAAGTGATTCGGAAAAACAACTTTAAACCACAGGTTCGATCTATTATAATGGTAGAATAATGGCCATAGGGCTGACAACCCCTACCCCATAAAAGCAGATGGCCTTTGCCTACTATGAGGTTGTTTTACCAATGGAGAATGGATGAATGTCTGTATTGAAGGAACAGTTGGGTTTTTTTCCATCACAACAAATGCTGTATAGCAATTTCCTTTATATACTAAGGGGAATTTTTCCTTCCTTAAGCCAAATTTGGGGTTTATGCCCTTATAATATATATGATTTAATTTGAAACAAATCTTTACCTTCTATAAGTGCTGTGTAATTATTTTTGATTTTGCCTTGAATTTCAGTATATGTTCATAAGAACCTCTTAGTCTAAATTTTCCATAATCCCAGTTGATGACAGACTTGATTAGCTTTTATGCTTTGGATTCTTTTATAATTAATTCTAAAACATCATAAATTATTCGAAATCTGGTATAACTGAAGTATGTAAATAATTTATAATAAAAAATATCTTTCTAGGAGCTCCATGATACTGTTATGTACGAGCACCTCAGGGATAGAAATAATCATCTAAATAACTTATTGCCACAAGCTGCTCTGACAGCTACAAATGTTCAACCATCATGGAATGTGATTGCTCCTAATTCAAACCCATCTCAGTGCACTGTATATAAAGCAAGAGAACCCCATTCTTCAAATGTAAGCAAAGTATCATCTAGTAGCTCAAGTGGTAGCACATCTATTAAGCGTCAGACAAAACTAAGGTAAATTGAAAACTCTTCATTTGTTTTTTCATAAATTAAAACAATTGGAAAAAATATAAATAATCTACATCTTTAGATTTATCCCATTGAGTATTCTTTTCAATGAAATCGGATTTGTAGAGTAAATCTCCTTCTCTATTTTAGCTCTTACATAAAGCTCTTTTTAATCATTTATAATGATATTGGTACCTATTTTATCATTAAAGGATTTCAAATCAGTTATATGAATTGCACTTCTATTTATTTCTAAAAAGAAGGAAAGTAGCATGACAAATTATCTATAAGAATTAGTATTTTAGAATCTAACTTGAAATATTAATATTTTATTATCTTTACATTTAGATTCAATATTTTAAAAAATTGTGTAATAAATGTCAAATGAAATTTCCCTGTTTAAACATCATATAGACATATTTTTTAAAAACCACTAATTTGCTCTAATATTTAGTTTAATGTTTCTAAAACTTTTGTAACTTAGGTTGATGTGTTTTTACTTTCTTAGGCCTGGAAAAGAAAAAGATATAAACAATTGTCAATTATCGCCTGTTAAAAAAAGAGTAAAAGAAAGTACTCCTCCAAAATGGGAAAATAATTCCAATCTACAAAATTCTCATCATTTACAGCCAAATCAAAATTGTTGCCCCTCAATCAATCAGTGGGAGGTTGCACGATTGAAAATGAGAGAAAAGGTCAGTCCTTATCTTGAAGTGATAAAAATTAATTTTCTGTTATTGCTAATAAATTCTTTCTCACATTGTTAGTTTTATTTTATATTATATTAAAAGTATGATTTATCAATATGCTTTAAATCTCTTGCATGTTGATAATCATAGAAGATAAATCATAAATCATGAGATGTCTAATCTTCTAATTGAACATGATCTATTTATTTAACCTCTATATAATAGCATACAACTTGCTATATACTGTATGATCAGTACTTTTTATTCACTAAAAAGAAAAAAGAAAAAAATTCATTTATTACTGCTTTTCCTTTTATATATTACAGCATGCTTTTCGGAAAAGAATTATATTGGGGGCAAGAGTCTTGTAGATATGTGAAAAATTAATCAGTTTTTGAAATCAAATAAGTTCAAACTATTATTAAGAGACCTTTTAAAAAAAAAAGATTCATTTTTATTTTATTAAAATTGCTTATATAGTGTAATAAAAGCTCCTTATTTTAAGCATTTCTAAAAAATGCATATATTATGAATTTTTCTCATTTCTAAACCATAATACTGAGGCCCATAATCGAAAAATGTATTATAGTCAGTGTCATTTTAACTATTCACTCATCAGGGAGACCTCTTTTTAAATTATATATATGTGTGTATATAACTTAATTATAAAATATGTGTCCCTTTTCTTAAGCATTTCTAAAAAAAATTATATTTTGAATTTTTTATCTCAGGCCTAAATTAATTGTTTCTGGATCTGACAAAGAGCAGCAACGCCCTACCATCATAATTCATGACACTCCCAGTCCTGTTGTAAGTGTTATTACTATTAGCTCCGACTCAGATGAAGACATTGAGTCATCAATTTGGTAAGATGTTTTTTTAATTTAAAATTATTTTTTAAATAACATGTAATTCTACTTTCATTATTAAGCATTCATCATTTTATTTAATGATGTTTGGCTGATATAGTTAATCTTATTTTCCTTACAGTTGTGATAAGAAGAAATGTAAAGCTTGTGATTCAAATAAATTGGCAAAAATCAAAAGTCTTATTCTCTGCACTTCTGAAGTATCTTCAACAACAAACTGTGATAGTGTTTTGTCATTGACACCAGAAGAGGAAAATGCAATGTATTGTATGCAGCGTTCAACAAGTAAATCTAGTATGTTAAAAATACATCAATTATTTCAATATTTTTGTTTATTTCTTATAAATAAAAATATAAAACTTTTTTTTTTTTTTTTTTTTTTTGATGATTACTGCTCTTTGGCACATTAATTTTATTTCTCCATAGATTTATCACGAAGTCATCATGGAACATCACAACAGAATCGCAAAAATGTTATTAGCTGTGTAACAATTCCAGATTCAGATTCAGAAGGCTATTATAGTCCATTACAAGCACTTCCTCATTTTACAGCTTCCGTTATTGGTAAAGTTATCAAACCAGAACCACAAAAAAGAAAAATGGTAATTTATATTTGATTAAATACTATCATATTGCCTTAAATATTAATTAAGTGTATTATAAATTATTATATATTATTTAAATTTTAAAAACAATGTTAACAAATTTTTTTAATGATCTGAAAATTTTAAGTATTAGTTAATATATGTAAAGTCAAATTAAAGCTGTAATTCCATTATTTTAAAAATTCTTTGTAGCTTTTACATGGTATTATCCATAAGTTCAGAACCTCTGTATATATTAAAACTGAATGTGATGAAAATTATTCATTGGTATTTCATTGAAATGATTATTCTTGTCTATTTTCCTTGTTATTTTATTATTTATGGAGTAACAAAATATTGTGAATGTACTTATAATAGTACTGAATTTATTTATAGATAGTTGTTCTATATGGAAACTTCTAAAACTAGTCTGTGTATAAATTTATATTCAAAAGTAACAAACTTTTATTTTCAGTAATCCACCAACGACTCAAAAGAAAAGAATATTGGATAAAATTAAAAATCAAGAGTATTCTGAAAAATTGCAGTATGTTGGACGTGTGATTGTATCAACAAAGCAAGAAGTAGTAACTGAAGATGAATGTTGTGAACAGTTACATTCTTCATCTAATAATTATTCAGAATATAATCCTAATCAAAATAGTGGATCATCGAAGTTCTGTAGCATCTGTTTCAAATCGGCACTCTGGAATTTCAGAGAAAGATTCATATCAGTATTATTCAAAACAGCAAGTTCAAAATTTAGAAGGCGAGAAACTCATAAAATGTAGTAGTTCTCCTCTTCGTGGCAGAGGGAGCAAGTATAATTTTGTTATCACAACTTTAGTTTAAATGTTTATTGAAAATATGAACATAAAAACAATGGGTGTCATAAAATTTAGCAATAAAGTTTGAAAACATCCAAATACATCTAAGAATAAATTTGTTTAAAAGTATATTTATAGTCGAACAACCAATTGTGAGGAAATTTGGCAACTGCTCAAGTCTAACTGATTCAGAAAAAGTGATATCATATATAGAAAGAAATATCATTTAGAAGAGATTTTAATTTTTAAAGATTAAAATTTTTAGATTGCAGGATGTTAAAAGTAAAAAGCTAGATGAAATTCCACTCTAATAACTATTATACTTTTTTTTAGAACTTAAGTTGCGTATAACTAACTAGCACCCCCTAACAAATAATTAATTCATCTATTTCGATTTTTTAAACCAGATGTTTACCATTCCACCTAATCCACAGTCGGACTATATTGATTTTCTATTTTTATGAAATTTTATATTTAATGTTTAAACAAAATTTTATGTCTTTCATAACTATATATTGGAAAATTATTTTATAAATTAGAAAAAAGTAAATTTTTTTTTTTGGCTGATTATTTTTAAATTTATGCAAATAATATATTAATTTTTTAAAATCTAAAGAAATGTTACCTACAGTACTTTTCTATCATTAATTTATGGGTGTAAAACAAAAATTTTTTTTTTTTTTTTTTTTTTAATTGAAACAGTATATTAAAGATATGGTTGTTTTTAAAAATTTGTACAGGTTTTTCAAATTATTTTTAAACAGAACATATATTTCTCATAAGTTATTTATTGCAAAAAAATAACTATTCTTAAAGACTATAACAGTATAAAAAAGAAAAGTGCTGAAGATATCTTAAATTTCTTACAATATATTTACTTATTTCATTTCTAAAATTAGAAATGTGTACTAGTATTTATACTATATTTCTTTTCAGAAGAGTGTGGTTGTACCATGCAGTAGGGGTGCTATTTCTGGACGTCATTTACCTACTGTGACATCAGCACATCTTTCACCATTGCAACATGTTGGCCAGCCTTTATATTTATCAACACAGGCTGATTTATATCGGTTAGTAGCATTTATATGATTTTAATTGGTTGAATTGAAAAAAAAATGTATTATGTAGTTTAATTTGTGTTTTGAACTTAAATCTGTCCTTTAATGTATATTTGTGGACATTAAAATTTTTAGAATGAGGGGTCATAAACCATCTATCACTGATTTAATTGAAATTTATATTGCAAGTAAGTGACGACTAGGATTTGAATAGGCCAACAAAATAGGCCCCCTCCTTAAAAAATGTGAAAATTCAAGTTGGAGTATTATTAATACTTAATGTTTTTATATTCAAGTTCTGCGTTGATATGCTGTCTTGTGCCGTTGGAGTTAAAAGCATGAACCAAGAATCAAGGGCTCAAGTTCTACCCTCCATGCGTTTTATTTTTAATCCCATTTTAATTTCTTACACTACATTACTTATAAGTTATACAAAAAATGAATAAGTATTTTCTACTATAAAAATATATATTTATTATGTTCAAATAGCATAATTTCTTAAAAAAATAATATCATTTTTTTGTTGTTAATATTCCAAAACATATGCATTGTAAAAAAAAAAAAAAATTGTGTACTTGGTGCGGCAATTGAGTGCAAAAAAAAAAAAAAAAATCAAATTTAATTAACTAATTATGAAATATTATAAATTAAAAAATTATTGCAAGAGTCAGGTTGATAAATGTATTAAAAACAGAGATTCCATGCTTTATTGTCATCTATATAAAACTTTAGGAATGACAAGTTTTTTTACTAGTTTTAAATACATTGAATTAGAAATCAGTTTTATTCATATTTAAGAAACACTTTTTTTTTTTTTTTTATTCCTAACTTTTTCATTTGGCATTTTAAACTTTAACTCCACTCCTAAAAAATCCTTATCCTTTAAAAATTAAATTGTCAGTTAACATTTTTTTTTTTTTTTTACAGAGATTATTGCCGACCAGCTGTTTATGTGACATCTAACTTATCACATCAAGGATACCTACCTGCACCTAACCAAGCCCCTAAATATGTGCTTACTCCAGGACAACTTTCATCTGCTCCATTCTCTACTGCACAGCTTCCCATTCCACCCCCTGCCCACCACCATCATCACAGTTCAAGTCGCTCATCCATAACCGCAGCTGTACCATACGCATCTGCCCACACTTCATCTCATCCACTGCCCGCTCACATACAACCAGCCTCGGCCAATCCGGCTACTGGTGTTTTGCCAGCATCTGCTATATCCATTGCTCCTTTTCCAAGTGTCCCTACTCTAGCACCACCCCCATTCAGTTATAGCATTAATCCTCTGAGTCCAGCAAAGACTTCCTATAATTCTTTGTACCAAATGTTTCCAGAGTGAATACTCATTAGGAATATCAGTTTAAAATGCTGTTTTGTCTACTTACGATTATCCATACTTCATGTGATCGTAGAAGGCACATTTTATAAAAATATCTTGGCAATTTTAATGATATGCCATTGTGCAATGAACAGCTGCATTATTTGTGACCAAATACAAGCTATCTTGTGATGTTTGTTGATGTGTGCTGTAATTCTTTGTTTAATTATCTTGCAAAATATTCTTTCAATTTTAACCTATTTGAGCTGTGTACTCACTCTGTGCATAGTTGACATATTTAAAGAGTTTTCAACTTTTGTTATATATTAACTGACATGATGTATTTGCATGCATAAATTTTTATGTAAATAAATTGTATATACATGAGTGTAACTTTTAAACTGATTGGTCTTCTTTTATGATTGTAAATAACTTTATTTAATGGGCTGCAATTAGACTTTTATTTTTATAGTGTACAAAAATGGAGTGTTTTGTGCAAAGTGTGAACTTTTTACCATTTTTCAATGTCATTACTCACCTATGTGATTTTAACTACCATCACTTTTACACCTACTAGCTGAACTTATTGGCTATTGACATTAGAGTTTGAAAGTGTATTCTATTTTGTAGTGTATTTAGATGGAGAATATTAAATAAATAATTAGAATTTCAAATGTATTTAGATTTAATTATGAGTTTTTCTCATGTGTTTTTAATAGCTTCACTTTCTAATATTAATCTTAATAATGTGGTTTATAATTTCTTTGTTATGTTTTGGTTTTGGGTTAGCTTATAGATGTGTATTTTTGTGAATTACTTAGGCTTGATTTTTCTCTCTATGGCTACATTATAAGCAAGGTTTTGTAGTTTTTAATGGCTTATTCACTTATTAAAAGTATTTTTGTATAAAATTTCATAATTAGTTAAGTTTACTGTTCAGTAGTACTTATTTGTTTAAAAGATGGATAGTTAAATATTTTCAAAATTAAAAATATATTGTTACTTAATTGTAATTTGTTGCAAAATTTCAGTTTTTAATGGGGTTTTTTTATTATTATTTATTTATTTTTGTATGAATGAATGTCTAAGATAAATTTATATCCATTATATATTACATACAGTGTGATAATTTTTTTTCCCTTTCAATTCTATAATTTTATATAATATAAATGTTTTGTCAAAAGTTCAATATTTCATTTAATTGATCCTTCATAACATTTCATTTTGAATAATGAAAGTGTGTCTTATTTCCATGGATAAACCGTCAATTTTATGAATAAAAATAAATATTTAAATAGTCAGATAAAATATTTTTACAATCGTGTGATGATTTTATTTTAATTATTGATATATTTACAATTCATAACTGAAACAAATTATTTTATTCATCGATGTGGAAATAATTTTTTTTTTTCAATTGGTTTTTTAAAATAATTTAACATTTTTATTATCATTAAAATTTTCTTGAGTTCTTTTCGTTATGATATATATTATTGGAATCATGACTTCTAAAATGTTTATTAATAAAAAATGAAGTGTTATTTAGGCTAGTGTTATTACAGTGTGAAGATAACTGTGTTGAAAAAAAAAAATTTTATTTTTATTTTATGAATATTATTTGTAAAATAAGGTAATTGATCAAATTATTTTTCTTTTATATGATATTAGTATTGTAAATAGAGTGTTAGCTATGCCTTTTGAGCTAGTGTCTTAGGTGCCAATTTGTTTAATTACTGAGATTAATAATGTCCTCAGGTTCTGTAAAAAAAAATGTTTGAAAATGCTCAATATAAAGTAGTTCCACAATGCATGAGATCTTTACTTTTTTTATAATATGAATCAAATATTTATTTTCATTGTATAAAATGAATTATTACTGGCATGAAAAGTTATACTTGAAAATTTCAAGTGTATTTAATAGAATTTGCTATTGTTTATCTTGCTTTAAAAAATACTATGAAATTTAAGAGAAATAATCACAAATTGGTTTTGTATATTATTATATAGAAAACAGTAAATCATGAATTCTAAATCCTTTTTATCAAGGAATACTCTTTTTTTTTTACTCAATTATACTTTTTTTTACTTAATTATTAATATATATACAATTAATTTTTTATTCAATAACTTTTTACTCAATTATACTATAACAGTAAACTTCAAATAAATACTACATTTTAAATTACAGATGTATTGTAAATAATTTTAAGTGTGTTTGTTGTTTGCTCATATTATCAAAATAATTGGCACACTTATTTTGTAAATTTGTTAATAAAATTGTAACTACCAGATTTTAATAACATTCATTTAAAAAAATCTTAATTTATCTGTCCCCTCAGTTTTATAGTTAAATTAAGATATCCTTAATATATAAAAGAAAATCAATAAAGTTGATTTCCCTTTATTTTTTTTTTATAAAAATGAATGGATTTAATTGCTGTATAAACTTCTCTGCCAGTGATAAAGTATTCTATGAGAAAGATGCTATAGTTATTTTAAAATTATTATGTAGTCCAAATAGATAACTAATAATGCTTTTTTGTTTTGCTTTTATATTATGTATATTTGTATTTTGTGCTGTGGACTCTTTATGTGATATATATTTGCCCTCCATGCTGTGCTATTAGAAGTACTGGAGAAAAGTTATTTAAAATGAAGAGAGAAATGTGTAAATTGAGTGTTTTTTACCTGTAATTGTATTCACTCTGGTATTATCGTTGCCTGTCTATATAGAAATACATTTATCTTCTTCTTCTTTTCTTTTTTTTTTTTTTTTTTTTTTTTTCCAATTTGTTTATGGATATTGCTACATTTTCATCAATTTTATTCATTCTAGATGTGTGTTGTGTATTGGTTTTATTCTTAGTTTGTGTTAAACTAAACTGATGATTCATACCAACTATTATAGGATGTTGGTATAGTGATATTACTGGTGTTAGCTTTACTAGTCTAAATATAACCTGTTGTACTGTTTAATGGATTTATATCAAAGTAGATAGATTTGTATTTATTGTGCATCACTTAATATTTGGCATATATAACCACTGTATCTTGGATGCCTTGGGGTTTTATACTGTGAGTGCAAAGTAGGAAATAAAATTGATATGTGATTCATTATATATAAATATACATATATGTATGCATATACACACTATGTGAATATATAAAAGCGTAATGGTGGTATATTATAAATTTTTCTTACATCAGATGCATTACTTCTAGGGAGTTGTTTCATTTAGGATTTTCCACCATTCATATACTTATTGATTGTTAGACTGTTGCTGTTTTTAGCACTCGCTGTTTGAAAATATATGTGTTATCTCTTGAATGATATATTATTTGTCTATTAGGTATCTTTTAGACTTGTTCATTAATGTTTGTCAGATAGTGGCATTGTGATTTGATTCAATATTACATAATTTACTCTAAATGTTATAAAAGCATCTGCTGCATAGAATTTACATTTTTCCAGTGTATTTCTGCTATTTATTATATATGCTAGAATACTTCTGTGTCATTTATGCATAATGCAATTTATCACTTTGCTGTTTCTTACCTTCCTCAGGGTCATGTATTAGTGTATATTCTTCCCTTGGGTCACGTGTATGAACTATGTTTGCTATTATTTACAATAGCTTATTGAGCAATTCATTGTGAGCAAATATTTTTTAAAAATGGTTTGAATTAAGAGTTTTTATTAGGTGCCATTTTAGAACTTCTTTTAATTAAATAAATGTATCTTTATTTTTATTAATGTAATCTTTTAAATGTGAGAGTTTAAATGAAATTTTCAAAGTTAACTTTATATGTTATTTCAATTTAAAACAATTTCTTAGTCAAAAAAAATTATGAACATGGAACAAATATTTTTAGCCTCGCCCTTCTTTGAAATGTTTCAAATTTGCTCTTATTTTCGTCCATTACTTAACATAATTAAAGTTATGTTTTGAAGGGTGTCTTTTCATATTAATGAAATTAAAATTTCTTAATTAATTCCAGTTTTTTTTTTTTTTAAATGCTGTTTTACCAAAATTTATCTTTAAGAATCATTTCTAAATCATTATGAATTTGGTACTCTTGAAATGGTTTTTCATATTTATAAAGGGGTTGATTGTATAATCAATTTAACCCTACTAAATTGCCTTATATCATATTTACAAAAGATTGTGCTCAACTTTTGTAGGTATAAATAACTACCAAAAAAATACTCTAAGACATAATATAATTAGATAATTAAATGGAATTGTTTAATATACATATATATATATATCTTATATACATTTTTGATTGTTTTTTAAGTAGTTCCTAGATTTTCTAGTTATGTTTGTGAATAAGATTAATCTAAGATGTAAATTTACTTTTGTGAAAAATTATTGGGTGGGAAAGTGTAGATACGTTTTATTAGATGTTTATTGAATATCTGTTGATATTTATATTTTTATGGAGCAGTATTTGGAAATATATGCGAGATTTATAATTTCTTGAAATAAAATATTTTGTGAGTATTAAAACAAAAATGGAATGGAATGTGTTTAAAAAATATTGTAATTTTCTTTCGTTTAAATTTTCTAATTGTAAATTCATAATGTTTTATGCATTTTTAGTGTTATGTCTGTATTATTATAATATAACCAAAGATCATTTTATCAAAAAAGTATTCTAACTTTGTCCATATTAAAATAATTCCAGAGTTTTAAATTTAAAAATATTACTTATAAAAAATGGAATTGTATATTTTCATGTACTGTTTTGGCATTGTGTGTTGTGCTTTATTATGAATCAAAAATGTTAAGTCCCATGTATTCCTTTATTATTTGTATATTTATAAAAATTTGATGAATGTTACTTTCTTATCTAACGTGTGTGTGTGTGTTAAGTATTTGTTAAAAAATATATATAACCTTACCAAACAAGACTAATTTTGCTTCTTTTTTTTTTTTTTTTTTTTTTTTTATCTCGCAGATTAATTGGCTTTCTTATGTCATAATGTTATTAATTTTTCATTTTATATGTTCTTTATCAAAATCATATTTTTACATTTCATTGTTGTTACACTTGTAGATGATTTTTCTTTCTGCAATATGTCACTAATATATACTCAATTCGTTATTTTTGCATTTTTTATATTTATAAATTAAATTCTTCGAATCTTAAATATATTCATTTAACAGAGTGTAACTTAGCAAAAATATTTCAATGTTGAAATGATGGCATTAAATTATCAAGATCATTGATATTTGCTAATATTATTAAAATGTATATGGGTTTCAATTAAATTATTTCTTACTTTAACATAATGATAGCCATTTTGTAATTATAATATGAATTATTTGATTTTCTTTATTCTAAAGAGTAAGTATAGAAATCTTAATTTTTATTCTTATTTATACATGTGATAGAAATTGCCAATTGGCTAGTAAAGTAAAAAAAGAAGCTGTCATTGTTTCCTACAAATGGGAAAAAAAAAACACCTTTGTAAATAGTTGAAAGTAATTTTTCACTTGTAATTCTACTAAGAATCTGTGAGCTTATTTGTGTATGAAAGCTAATAATATGTAAATTAGATATGTAGTCTTTAATTCAGTATCTCAGATGCATTCTGCGTGGTTTTTATGCATTGAATATAATAAATGTTATAATTGCTTTGTGTGCAAAAGTAGTTTTTTATTTTTAAAATCAATTTTGATTTCAAGAATTATCAACAAACATACAGAATATTACTTGTCATTGTGATAATTTAATATATTGCATTCAATTAAAAAATTACAATCTATTTTTGTCAATGTCAATGGTATAGTAAAATTCTAGTGCTGCTTCATTTATTTGCTAGCTTTGTTTGGTCTGGGACTGTAATTGTAACATATTTGGGAAAATATCACGAGTCAATTTGAATAAGTATATTTTTTCCAACTTGCTTAACAATTCAGCTTTCTATTATTTATGGAACAGACATTTAGTATTTTTACAAAGATTTAACAGCAATATTTAATATAACATATTGTGACATTTATATTACCCTTAATGTAATTAGCAGTTAATATTAAAAAAGTAACATTTTCAAAACAGAATGACAACCTTATTTTTATTTTTTTTTTTTAATGAAACTTGAAATTGCTATTATTCTAATAATAAATGAAGTAAATTTTACTTTTTAAAAATCCAAGTTAAGCATAAAGTTCAATGTAGAAATTACTTTTCCAGCACAATATGATTATTTTGAGACAAAAATTTAATTCGAGACTCAATATAAATGAGTCTGTACATGGTTTGGTTATGGCAAAAAAAAAAAAAAATTCTGACAGCAAAAATGTTAATTATTACAACTTTTTAGTTAGACAAGTTGAAAATTCAATAAAAAAACATAAAAGCAAGTGCATCAAAGAATTTTTGTAGTGTATGAGCATATTATGCAAACTTAAAACTACATTTTGTATTCTATAGTAATACAAGCCTTAATGGGATTGTATTTCCATACAAATAAATTGATATATAAATATTTCTAAAATTTGATATTTTTCTTGATGAATCACAGATTTGGAGAATGGGTAGTTATTTTATGACAAAAATAATGCAGAAAGTAATAATTCCATCTCTTAATTGAAACTATGATTACTTTCCGAATTGCTAAGTAATATAAAATAAGTTTGTGCTGATAAAACGTCCAAGTTCCAATGTTTCAATATAATTTTATACTTAGCAAATTTTAAATTTATTCAAATACATTTCCAGGAAAGATAGCAGTCATAAAATGACATATAATTTATTATTATGATTAAATTTAAGATTGCAGGATATATATATTCCAAGACAGAAATTGTTTCCTTAAAAAAAAAATAGTAAAATTTCTGTATAAATTATTTTTCTAAAAAAAAAATTTCATTGTAAATAATATTTTAAAATATATGGACACTTTTGTAAAATTATATCAAAGAATTCATCAAAAAAAAAATGAGTTTCATTAAACAGCTAAAGAAATTCCTTTTAATGGTAGTGGCAGCAACAATTTGCATGGCTATTATTTTGAGTTCGGACTTTCTTAACCATTTCCAATAAATTAGCAACAGCTTCTGTTAATGTTAAAAACTCCCTGATTTCATTAGGTACTAATGTTTGATTCAATTTATCTTTGAACAAGCCATTTACATCTGTTTGTGTATATTTATCACAAAATGTATTAGAAATTTTGTTAATGTCATTATTACAATCACCTATATCTGAGCGGTTTGATATGGTATTAACAAATTCATTTTTCTGCTGTGCACTCAAGCTATTACTAATGCATTCATTTGCACTCTGTACACTCAAGCTATTACTAATGCATTCATTTGCACTCTGTACACTCAAGCTATTACTAACAAATTCATTTTCACTCTGTACACTCAAGCTATTACTAACAAATTCATTTTCACTCCGTACACTCAAGCTATTACTATCAAATTCATTTTCATTCTGTACACTCAAGCTATTACTAACAAATTCATTTTCACTCTGTACAATCAAGCTATTACTAACAAATTCATTTTCACTCTGTACACTCAAAAGCTATTACTAACAAATTCATTTTCACTCCGTAACTCAAGCTATTACTATCAAATTCATTTTCATTCTGTACACTCAAGCTATTACTAACAAATTCATTTTCACTCTGTACATTCAAGCTATTACTAACAAATTCATTTTCACTCTGTACATTCAAGCTATTACTAACAAATTCATTTTCACTCTGTACATTCAAGCTATTACTAACAAATTCATTTTCACTCTGTACACTCAAGCTACTATAACTCTTACTTAAAGAACCATATTCAATAGATATATTTGTTTTCATCCATCCAATAACAGAAATTTTAGTAGAACTTTGTGCAGGGAAACCATAGGTTTTTAAATCTGATTTTGTAAATTTCTTATAAGTTCCATGTGAAGGGCCCAAAATTGTCTCGAGACCAGTTTCCTTTAAAATATCTTCAACAAACAGAGAAACATTCCCCTCAGAATTGTCTATGAAAAGTATAACAGCTCCAGGTTTAAGCAACTTTCCCAATACCTAAAATTAATAAATTTACATTAATTTTATATTAACATATAAGTTTAAATAGTTGATAACACATAATTTGAGTGTTATAATGAAATTTTATTTTCAAAACAAAATACAATATTTTAAATAATTTGCATCCTACACTGCACTGCCCAACTTGGGCAAATTTGAATTGACCAATCTCTCTTCTAACACAACTTTGGGATATTACTGGATGCAAGTTTAAGAAAACATTTGGAAGTGCCTTACTGTTTAAAACTCTATTCAAAATATTAAATTTTATTCTAAATTTCTTTTGTGGTTCAGCTGTTGTTTTATATTTCACAGTGAATAGGGTCAGTCCCAATATTCTTTAATTTACAATTGAAATAAACTATTTATAACATAATGTTTTATGAAATATGGATGAAACTTTATATATATAGCAAAAGAAAGATTTATTTTATGGTAAAAATGCAAATAATAAAGTTAGTAAACACTAAATATATACATATTTAAGTTGATACATTTAATTGTTTTAGATTTCGCTTTAATCTTTTTCTTCTAGGTCCAACGCATAAATATATGATTTACGCTTTTTTTCACGAAAATGTTTCAAGCCAGATATATTTAAATATCAACTTTTAAACCATTAAAAATGTTTTTGGTGGGTATTTAAGATTTATATATTTTATACAAATTACGTTAATAAAAAAATGATCAGCCACTGTGGAATATCACTTAAAGCATCTCAATTGACTTTTTTTCACTGCATCTCAATTGACTTATGAGTTTTCAACTATGATGAAAGATTAGAAGAGATAAGAAAAATAAATAGCCCTGTTTAAATTTCCAGGAAAGTAAATGTATATTTAATTTTTTTTTTTTTTTTAATTATTTTGCAAAAAAAAAAAAATTGTGTCACTAAAAGATTAGTTTACTCTTCATTTAGAAATCACTTTAAATATTATGCGTGCAGATATAGAAAATGACTGTCATTTGATTTAATTGAATTAATAATTTGATTACTGGAGATAAGAGAAAAAAATGTGCCATTATGTTAGACATAGCATGCCTCATAGTTAAAATACAACTTCTGTGATAAGCTAAGTAATTTTAAATACGATGTGCAGACTATGTAAAATTACATATTCCAATAATTATATACATAATCATACTACAAAAAAAAAGAATATTATAACATAAATGGGTGGGATATGAAATTAAATCAATATTTTTAGGAAAAAAAAAACTTGTTGACTCAATATGACAAGTTTCTTTTCTGGACACATATTCTAAAAAAATAATATTTGTATCAAACAGATAAGAAAATATATTATATTTTAATTTCAATTTGCCATTATATATTTTTGGAAATTTTTTAATTAAAAATATATAATGTAAAAATCATATAGTTATTAAAATGGGTATTTATTTTTTAAGGATTAAAAAAAAATAATTAATACCTGCAGTGTATTTGTGCATTCCTTTTTTTGGTTAATATTTTTGAAATAAATTTCACCATGCATACAATATCAGCATTTGAAATTATTTCCACTACATTCTTTGGCAAAAGAGGATCTAAAAGATCAAATTCAATAAGCTCCTGCTTGAATTTTTTGGTGTTTATGAACGTTTCTGGCACATCTTTTACTTTGCCTTGCAATAAATCTAGCATGACGTCTTCAAAACAGTTTTGCCATCCACTACATTTATCTAACACTGAAACTTTTTTTATTCTTCTCTGAAAGCAAGGCATCACAGCCATAGCTTTAAATATACCAACAATATCTGAGCCTGATCCACCAGCTATACTGCAAATTTTAATGTGTCTATTAAAATTATTTCTCACTTCCTTTTTTCTTATTAGTTTACGAAAATATTTTGTAACTATACCAGCATGCAAAGAAGAGTATTTATACATGTACGCACAGCGAATTTCAGGAAAATCGAAATCTAAATATGTCGACCCCTGTTTAAGAGAACTTTTACTGTAACTTGAAGTTATAGATTGGGCAGCATCTTTCAGTTTATCATTTGTAATACTACATCGCTTCTTTTTCTTTTCAATAATGGATTCATACAATTTTGATGGCATTTTTGTGTAATATAATTGCTTTTTTTCATCTCGCTTAGACTGCCATATAGAAAATAAAATCTAAAAAAAAAAAAATAATACTGATAAATCTCTTTACAAACAAAAATAAAAAAGTATATTTTATCAAATATTTTATTATTTTCCAATTTCTTAAAAAAAAAATTATATTCAAAAATTTTGAGAGAAATTTCAATAATTAATTTTTACATAATTTGTTTACAGAAAGAAAATATAACTTTAATTCAGTAACTTAAAACATTAACAGTTATGTTGTTTTATAATATATCCATATACCTTATAATTTTTCATATTTAATACAACTATTAGATTTATATATATTCATATAAGATTAATAGTTATACTAAGAAAAATTACATTTTTAATTTAGCAAATATGAGTGATATAAAATACTTACAAAAGAATGAAAATGATATTGTATAATATTAGGAACCATATTCATGAAAATAAGTTAAGACAAAATACAAGTAAAATACAAGTTAAGACAAAATACAAGTTAAGACAAAATACCATAATTTTACTTTAATTTAAAAAAATTAATGCTTAATTCTCAATGGATTAAATATATTTATTTCAAATTTTGAAATAATTATACATAAATATAAAGATTCGTGAAATGGTGTTTGGAGTATTTAAAAATATAGAATTTTTTTTTTAATGAGTGCAATTCTTTTTATTGAAATTTGAATCGCTTGCAAACCTATAATATTAAAATTAAAAAGTACAGAATTTAAAAAAGCTATACATTTTAAAAAAACTCAAAAAACTAAGAAGAATCTTGATATTTTCTAATAAATTATTTCATATAAAAAATAACTATGATTCTGAAAATTGTCATATTCAAGATTAAAAAAAAAAAAAAAAAATCAGAAATAAAAGAAAAATACTAATCACAAAAAAAAAAAAAAACATTTGCTTTAATTAACTTTACTTTTACACAAAAACAATAAGTTATAATAACTCTAAAAAATGTTAATCAACAACTTATTTGTATTAAACTTATATTTAATTTGGAAATCAAATTTTTCAAACAACAATTTTTTAGAAAAATTATAATTATTTTACAATAAAATTAAAAATATCAAATTTTCACTTGAATAAAGATGTCGAGTGCCTGAACGCGAAGCGTTCACTTTTGTTCATCATTGTTTCTTTCGAGTTCAGTAGGAAAGAAAAGTCATGATAAATAGATAATAGTAATCGTATGATTTGAGAGAAAAAAGAAGAAAGTAAGAAAAATGTAAATCATCGGTGATGAAAACGTAACAAGAAATTTATGATCAGTAAATATGCGTTGAAGTAAAATATCTAAAAAGCGATAAGTGAACAGGAAATTATGGTGGTTTGAGGCTTCGATTCCATTTAGAAGTAGAGAAAGGATACTTGTATTTTCCATTCAATTGCGTAAATATAGTTTGTGCCTTGATGAGAGGGTTTTCGTGAGTAGCAATGGTATTGAAGAAATTTCTAGAAAGTTTAGTAATATAGTTGTCAATAGAATCAATTTTTAAATCTTGATGAATTGTAGAGTTGCGGACAAACCAGGGTGCACCAGTGATAATACGAAGAAGTTTGTTTTGAATAATTTGTACAGATTTCTTGTTAGATTGTGCAGCTAGACCCCAGATTGGGGCAGCATAGGTAAGGATAGGCCTAAGAACTTGTTTGTAGAGAAGAAGTTTGTTTGACAAAGTTAATTTAGAAAATTTATTAATGAGTGGTAGAGTGAGATAAAATTTTTTCCAACATTTTTCTTTGATTTTTTGAATATGAGCTCGAAACGTAAGTTTATTGTCTATAATTAAGCCGAGATATTTAATATTAGTTGCCCATTCAATTTGTTGATCAAAAAGGGAGAGATTAATATATGGTTGTCTGGCGTGTCCTTTTCGGAAAATGATAGCTTGAGATTTAGAGACATTAATTGCGATGCGCCATTTAGTTAGCCAATCCTCTAGGATATTCAGAAAATTTTGAAGAGTATTGATGACATAAAGAATAGAAGCACCTTGGGCAAGAGCAGCAGAATCGTCAGCAAATAGGCAAGTGGAAATGTTAGTGCACTGAGGAAAGTCGTAGGTAAAGATATTGTAGAGAATAGGACTTAGCACGCTTCCTTGAGGTGTACCAGCACAAATACGACCGATTTTGGAGAATTCATTATGAAGTCGAACTTGAAAGGTTCTATTTTTAAGATAATTTGTAATGATAAGTGTGATCCAAGTTGGAAATTGAAGTTTGATCATTTTGTAGATCAGTCCATTGTGCCACAGTCGATCGAAAGCTTTTTTTTTGACATCTAGAAAGACACCTCCTGTAAAAAATTTATAGTTATATCCTTCAGTGATGATATTGGTGACACGTAGAAGTTGATGACAAGTTGAGTGATGTTGACGGAATCCAAATTGTTCTGCTGGAATTATGGAATTTTTATCGCAAAAAGAAGTAATATGTTTCACTAAGAGTTTTTCGTAAAGTTTTCCTACACAGCTAAGGAGACTGATGGGCCGATAATTTTGAGGAAATTTCCTATCTTGGCCAGGTTTAGGGAACATGATGATATTTGCTTTTTTTCCAGATAGGAGGGAAGTAGTGATATTTAGTACAGCTGTTGTAGATTTTTGCAAGATGAGTAATGGCATTAAGGGGGAGACACATTAAGGCTTTATTTGGAATGTTGTCAGGTCCAGAAGATTTCCGAATGTTGAGATTCTTGATTAAGTTAATTATGTCAGATGGAGAAAAAAAAAAAATATTGTTATGATAATTTTGATGATCAGCTAGAAAGGAAGTTACTGTATCTTCAACATGCTCAATTTGTGAGTAATCGCAAGGTTCAGTGTTTTCTTGAAAGGAGAGTTCAAGGTTTTCAGCAAAAGAGTTCGCTTTATCAGAAGATGAGAATATAAGACCTGAGGATCCAACCAGTGGAGGAATTTTGGGATATTTTTTGGTAAAATGTTTGTTAATTTTGAAGAGAGAATTATCTTCTGGATTTAGGCCTAATAAAAATTCATTCCATCTGTCATTTTTTAATTTGTGAATCATTTGCTTTATTTCTTTTTGAAGCTTGTTGACGGATTGCTTGAACGGAGGAAACCTGGTATCTTGCCATAATTTTCGAATTCTGTTTTTTTCTGCAATTTTAGAGGTGATTTCAGTAGGAAGTTTTTGGTGTGGAGTACTGAGTTCTTTAGATTTGCTAGCAAGGTTGATAGCAGAAGTAACAGCATAGTTGAATTTATCAATTATTTTGTCAATATCTTGAATATTGGAGATGACTGGATTACCAGGAATGCTTTGAGAGAGAATTTTAGTAAAAATATTCCAATTGGTAGTTGTGATTATGCTATTGAGGAAGGGCGTAAATGAATTATGAGAGACTTCAACTATCACAGGGTTATGATCACTGGAAAGATCGTTGATAGAAGAAGCAGGCCCGGCGTTTAAATTTTTAAGAAGTGCGATGTCAAGAATACTATTGCAAGGATTGTGAAGGCAGAAATATGTGGGATCATTAGGAGCAATAACATTGAATGCATTAAGATTTGTCCAATCGAAGAGAATAGAACCATTTATGTTGCTGCGTCCATTATTCCATGCAGGATGCTTGGAATTGAAGTCACCAAGTAGAATTACTTGTTGATTGGAGTTCGCTATTGTATCAAGTTCTTGTGTGAGGAATCTACCAATTGGAGGGCGATAAATGCTAGCAATAGTAATTTTTAGGTTATTCTTGAGATTAATAACGATAGCAGAGTTTTCAAAGCTGGTTGTAGTAAAATGAATTTGATGATGATTAATATTTTTATGAATGCAGATAGCCGTGCCTCCTCCTCTGTGGGTAAGACGATCGGAGCGATATATGATATAATTTGGAATTTTGAAGGAATCGCCTGGCCGAAGATGTGTTTCTTGGAGAGCAATTACATGAGGTTTATTTTCAGATATAAAATTTTGTAATTCATTAATTTTTCCTTTAAGACTATTGGAGTTCCAAGTCACGCATAAGATAGAATTATTGGTCGATCTATTGAATGTTATTGACTGGTTGATTTTGAAGAGCAGTTATTAAAACAGAAAGATTTGAAAGTACCCCAACTAATTGTTGCAGAATGAGTGGAATTGGAGTCGTTTCCGTGGAAGCCTGCAGAGTATTGGAAGAAGTAGTATGGTGAGAGGTCTGGGTAGGAAGAGTTGGAAAGTCATCTGAAGAAGGAGGAAGAGTTGGAGAAGCCTTCTGATGAGCGGGAAGAGACAATTGGTTGGAGTTCTCAGGCTTCATTTGTTGTGCTTGTTTTTTAAGTCTCTCCGTCCAAGCGTTGACCTTCGGGGGAGGAGCAGGAGTGAAATTAGCAGGGTTTTTAGGACAACCTGAGAAATTTGCAGTATGCTCTCCAGAGCAAAGGGCGCATTTGGGAGCTTCATCTGGCCTTTTGGTGCATTCTTTGGTGGCATGAGGTCCAGCACATTTGAGACATCGAGGGTCTCTTGTACAGAATTTGCTATGATGATAGAATTCTTGACATTTATAGCATTGGCTGGGTCTTGATTTTCTTCTGAGTGGTTCAACTTTGACCCTAAAGTAATATAAGGTGGATAGGTCGAAAATTCTTTTGTTTTGTTCATTTTTTGGTAGAACTATTAGGTACAGAGGTAGATTGCCGGTACCAGCACGATTACGAAGTGGAGTGATGAATTCAGGATGAAAGTTGAGAATTTGGAGTTCCTGCATGATGACATCAATTGGGAGATCTGAAGGCAGTCCGCGAATTACAACTTTAAGTTGCTTTTCTTGGGGCAATTCAAATGTATGACTTTTAAGTTTCAGGTGATCAATTTGCTTCCGTATGGATCTGTAGTCATCAGGTGTGGTTGGAAAAACTTTTAATTTGTCTCCAGAAAGGCGTCCTTCAATCTTTGAATTTGTAATCTGGTTGAAGTTTTAAGAATTTCAGTAGAATTTTGCATGTTGTCAATTATAATTGGAGGAACATATTTAGTAGTATGGGGTGCAGGACAAGAAGAAGCAATATTGTGGTCATTAGTGAGATCTGTGTCCATACTGTTTTCGTCCAGATGTAATTTATCAACATTTTTTGAAATGTCTTCAATTTTAGCAGGAGGTATGTTGTCTGCATCACTAGGACCAAGACTTTCATCGGGGTTAAGGCAAGCAAATTTGGAAGATAACTTGATAACAGTGGGATCACTGGTATTAGGCCGTTTAGCTAAATTTTTTTCTTTGCTTTTGTGTGACCTTAAGTTTTTTCTTTTTAGTAGGAGTAGTTACCGAGTTGTTTGAATCATTGAGTTTCAGCAAGATGAGACTCATTTGCTTCCTTAAGTTTTTATTGATAATATTAGAAAGCGTAAGTTGTATAAAAAGATCTAAATTAGGTATTTGAGGTTCAATTTTTAAGCAATTTTCAATGTTGTTCAGATGATCATTGAGGTTTTCGCACTCAATGAATGATGAAAAATTGTTAATGTTAATATTAAGTTGATCAATTTCTTGAATAAAGTTAAACGCTGTCGGGTTAGTATTAACGTCAATCAAATGAGGCATACTGGTTGATTGGTCAGCAGGGGAGAGAGACATGGTTGTGCTGTTTGAGGAGAGCGAAACTCCTTCGACAACAGCCATAATAGAATAAAATAAACAAAACCAAATATTTAAAAAAACTACTGACTAAAACAGAAAATAAATATGCACTTTACTGAGTAAAGGCAGTGAGAAACGCTCGTAGCTAAAAAAAAGCTCGAACAATTCTGCGCCTACACAGTAAAATATAGAAGAAAAAAAAAAAATAATTCTAGAATTTAGCTAAAAGTTCTAAAAAAGAATTCTAGAATTTAGCTACTCATTTTATACAACAAAATAATAACATAGAACCAAAGAAATCAAAAAGATTAAGACAGAAAAGAGGGAAAAAAAAATCACATACCAAAGGAAACATTAATAAAGAGATTAAGACTGAAAAGAATGGTATGTGAAGGCAGTAGGAAAGAAAAGATAAATAGATAATAGTAATCGTATGATTTGAGAGAAAAAAAAAAGAAAGGAAAAAAAATCATCATACCATTTATGATCAGTAAAATGCGTTGAAGTAAAACATTAAAAAAAGTGAGCAGGAAATTATGGTGGTTTGCAGGCTTATTCCATTTAGAAGTAGAGAAAGGATACTTGTATTTTCCATTCAATTGCGTAAATATAGTTTGTGCCTTGATGAGAGGGTTTTCGTGAGTAGCAATGGTATTGAAGAAATTTCTAGAAAGTTTAGTAATATAGTTGTCAATAGAATCAATTTTTAAATCTTGATGAATTGTAGAGTTGCGGACAAACCAGGGTGCACCAGTGATAATACGAAGAAGTTTGTTTTGAATAATTTGTACAGATTTCTTGTTAGATTGTGCAGCTAGACCCCAGATTGGGGCAGCATAGGTAAGGATAGGCCTAAGAACTTGTTTGTAGAGAAGAAGTTTGTTTGACAAAGTTAATTTAGAAAATTTATTAATGAGTGGTAGAGTGAGATAAAAATTTTTCCAACATTTTTCTTTGATTTTTGAATATGAGCTCGAAACGTAAGTTTATTGTCTATAATTAAGCCGAGATATTTAATATTAGTTGCCCATTCAATTTGTTGGAGATTAATATATGGTTGTCTGGCGTGTCCTTTTCGGAAAATGATAGCTTGAGATTTAGAGACATTAATTGCGATGCGCCATTTAGTTAGCCAATCCTCTAGGATATTCAGAAAATTTTGAAGAGTATTGATGACATAAAGAATAGAAGCACCTTGGGCAAGAGCAGCAGAATCGTCAGCAAATAGGCAAGTGGAAATGTTAGTGCATTGAGGAAAGTCGTAGGTAAAGATATTGTAGAGAATAGGACTTAGCACGCTTCCTTGAGGTGTACCAGCACAAATACGACCGATTTTGGAGAATTCATTATGAAGTCGAACTTGAAAGGTTCTATTTTTAAGATAATTTGTAATGATAAGTGTGATCCAAGTTGGAAATTGAAGTTTGATCATTTTGTAGATCAGTCCATTGTGCCACAGTCGATCGAAAGCTTTTTGACATCTAGAAAGACACCTCCTGTAAAAAATTTATAGTTATATCCTTCAGTGATGATATTGGTGACACGTAGAAGTTGATGACAAGTTGAGTGATGTTGACGGAATCCAAATTGTTCTGCTGGAATTATGGAATTTTTATCGCAAAAAGAAGTAATATGTCTCACTAAGAGTTTTTCGTAAAGTTTTCCTACACAGCTAAGGAGACTGATGGGCCGATAATTTTGAGGAAATTTCCTATCTTGGCCAGGTTTAGGGAACATGATGATATTTTTTTTTTCCAGATAGGAGGGAAGTAGTGATATTTAGTACAGCTGTTGTAGATTTTTGCAAGATGAGTAATGGCATTAAGGGGGAGACACATTAAGGCTTTATTTGGAATGTTGTCAGGTCCAGAAGATTTCCGAATGTTGAGATTCTTGATTAAGTTAATTATGTCAGATGGAGAAAAAAAAAAATATTGTTATGATAATTTTGATGATCAGCTAGAAAGGAAGTTACTGCATCTTCAACATGCTCAATTTGTGAGTAATCGCAAGGTTCAGTGTTTTCTTGAAAGGAGAGTTCAAGGTTTTCAGCAAAAGAGTTCGCTTTATCAGAAGATGAGAATATAAGACCTGAGGATCCAACCAGTGGAGGAATTTTGGGATATTTTTGGTAAAATGTTTGTTAATTTTGAAGAGAGAATTATCTTCTGGATTTAGGCCTAATAAAAATTCATTCCATCTGTCATTTTTTAATTTGTGAATCATTTGCTTTATTTCTTTTTGAAGCTTGTTGACGGATTGCTTGAACGGAGGAAACCTGGTATCTTGCCATAATTTTCGAATTCTGTTTTTTTCCGCAATTTTAGAGGTGATTTCAGTAGGAAGTTTTTGGTGTGGTGTACTGAGTTCTTTAGATTTGCTAGCAAGGTTGATAGCAGAAGTAACAGCATAGTTAAATTTATCAATTATTTTGTCAATATCTTGAATATTGGAGATGACTGGATTACCAGGAATGCTTTGAGAGAGAATTTTAGTAAAAATATTCCAATTGGTAGTTGTGATTATGCTATTGAGGAAGGGCGTAAATGAATTATGAGAGACTTCAACTATCACAGGGTTATGATCACTGGAAAGATCGTTGATAGAAGAAGCAGGCCCGGCGTTTAAATTTTTAAGAAGTGCGATGTCAAGAGTACTATTGCAAGGACTGTGAAGGCAGAAATATGTGGGATCATTAGGAGCAATAACATTGAATGCATTAAGATTTGTCCAATCGAAGAGAATAGAACCATTTATGTTGCTGCGTCCATTATTCCATGCAGGATGCTTGGAATTGAAGTCACCAAGTAGAAGTACTTGTTGATTGGAGTTCGCTATTGTATCAAGTTCTTGTGTGAGGAATCTACCAATTGGAGGGCGATAAATGCTAGCAACAGTAATTTTTAGGTTATTCTTGAGATTAATAACGATAGCAGAGTTTTCAAAGCTGGTTGTAGTAAAATGAATTTGATGATGATTAATATTTTTATGAATGCAGATTTTGCTATGACGATACTGGACGAAAATAAGAGAGATATATTAGTATTTTCAGATTAAGAGGTAAAGCAGAGTTTCTATTAATCAAAGAATAGAGAATTCTGAATTGAGTATTGAGATTTTTTCTTAGGTTGTTGATATACGATATGTAGCGAGTTTACTAGCAAGAATAATTCCTAAGTACTTATTTTTTTTTTTTCAATTCCTACTATTAGTCCACACTCTCCCTATATATATCTTGTTCAAATTTTCAATCTTAATAAAACACTTTTTATTCATCCATTCAAGTTCAAATACATTTTTTTTTAAACTTTTAGTGGATGATACTTGATGTTAATACAGTTTTTCAAATATTAATTCATTAATTAATTTTAGTTATTTTTTTTTTAAAATTTAAGTTGTATGTATCAATAGATGGCGCCAGATGTAAGAGGAAAATTTTCAACTTTATTTATAAAGGACTTTCTGCAATATAGTGAAAAAAAGTAGGAATTGACTTTTATAAAAAAATTTATATCACTTATTTTTAGACAGAGGATATAATTATTCTAGACTTTAATATTGATCATCAACAGCACGACAGCTTAGAGTGGACAAAGGCTTTCCTTTGAAGACTTGCATTCCTCTGGGGGACAATGATCCTTTAATTCTTAACCCCTAGCACAGCAATATCCTTCTGAACTGCGTCTATCCATTGCAAACTGGCTCGTCCTCTTCCTTTTGTACCTGTGGATTTAAAAAAAATGAACTTTTTACACTGTTTAAATCATTCATTCTAAATATATGAGAAGCCCAGTTTAATCTATTGATCTTAATAAATTTTATAATATCCGAGTCTTTATAGCATTTATATATTTCTGCGTTATACCGTCTTCTCCAACAATCACTTTCCTTAACATATCCAAGTATAACCCTTAAAATCTTCCACTCAATATACCCCAACGGCCTCATCAGATCTTGCCAAAGTCTAAATTTCAGAGCCATAGATTAATATAGGTCTAATATGAGTTTCGTATAACAAGAATTTAATTTTTCTGCTTATGAACTGCGATTTAAACAGATTTCTTAACTAAAAAAAAAGGCCCTATTGGCAGATAAAATTCTGTTTTTTATTAGACTTTAATATAGGAGGTTTATAAGACTTTTTGCGAGTGAAAAGAATTGCTTCAATTTTGTCTACATTTACTTTTAATTTCCAATTCATGAACCATTTTCCTAAAACAATGATGTCATTTTGTAAATTTTTCTAGGTGGTCAAGTTTCTCGACTTGTGTTAAAATTACAGTGTCGTCAGCAAACAGACTAATTTTAATATTGTTCTTTTGCGGAATATCGTTGATTTGTTTTATAGGAATGGACCTAGTACAGACCCCTGGTGTACACCAATCAATATCCTAAATTGAGGAATCAGTATTCCTTTCTACGACAACAAAGTATAAACTTTCTGACAGATGGTGACGAATTACTTGAATTAAATAAGAAGAGAAATTGTAAGAAACTAGTTTGTAAATCATAGGAGCCTGATGGCCGAATGGCTAGCTCTCTGACGTTCGGTACCACACGTATCGGGTTCAAATCCCGGCTTTGCACATGGATGTTGTAGTGATTCGGAATCCACTTTAAGCCGTAGGTCCCGGTCCTAATAGGATCGTAGAGCGCTGCGGGGGCATTGTTAATCCGCGTCCGTGGCTTACCATCAAGTTACATGTGCCCCCTGGGTAATGCAAAGTGAGTACGTACGTCTGTGCAGCACTTGCCTTAAGGCATAAAAGACCAAGTGTTTGCCAGCTGCATTAGAACGAAAAAAAAAAGTTTGTAAATCAAACCATTAACACGACTCTATCTATATCTCCCTCTTTGGTCACATCCAGAAAACTTGCAGCAGTTTCATGAAGGAGCTTGGAGCAGTTTCTTCGTTTCCAGAAGGCCCAATTTCTATGAGATTGTACAGCTGATGAGCTGCAAAAAGTTTTTCGGTAAATGCAAATTGTTGTGGGATGAAAAGGTTCTTTTGATCTGATTCACTTTTAAGGAGATTCAGGATGGCATTATCAATTAATTCAGTAGGTATCTTTTTCATTATTCCAATTTTTCTAGATTTAAGAATTGGGAGAATTCTTGATGTTTTCAAGTTGTAGGATAATATCCAACATTAAGAATAGAATCAGCAATTTTACAAATCCCAAGTATTATTTTGAAAGAAACTTTTTTTTTTTTTTTAACATTTTAGTAGTAATTTTATCTGTGCCAACGGTTTTGTTAATTTTCAGAGAGGAAATACAATCAATAATACTACATTCAAGAGCCAAAACATTATGACCACCCCTACATTTTGCAATGAACTCGCCTGGATGACGTGAAGGCACGTGATCATGTGGAAGTGGTATTTAACTGGTATTAAGTGGTGGTATTAATCCATGACAAGGCGGGTTGAAGCTGTGTTGCCCACCAAAGGTGGGTCAACTCGTTATTGACAGGTGGTCATAATGTTTTGGCTCTTGAGTGTATATGCTTTAGACATAGGAGTTTCAGAGTTTTGATAAGTATTAATATAATTAGTAATAGTAGACTACACAATGTTTTCAGTATCAAGATTATGGATATTGTTTTAAAAAACTGTCCCTGAAGATTTTTAGATAAAACTTCAGCTTTTTGACTGTCAGTGTTGGTCAGCGAATTTTTAGAGCATTTTAATGTGAGTACATTTACATTTAAAAGCCAGAAAGAACCATCTTCTCAACTTACAGTTAGTAGTATCAATACCAAGTGTCACAATTAAAGAGCAATAGCTCGTCTCGGTAAATCTGCGAGTAATCATAATTAATTTTGATTTGCTCTTCGCGATGCGCAGTGCAGGATTATAATTAATTATTAGGGTTTTAATGTGCGCAAGAAAATACCTTCTTTTGTTAGTACAAATTTGTTTCGATGCTTCATTCTAAGCATCAGTAATTATTTTAATCAGATTTTCAGTGACTTAGCAATTTCAGTAGCATTTTTAAATTTATGAGCAAAATCAGAGTCAATTAAAGAAGACAATTTAGTCCAACAAGTTAGAAGTTCTAACAATGCTGTTAACAGAGATAGTAGGATAGCAAAGATTAAATTTAATAATTGCAGGATTATGATCTGAGAAAAGCTCATAAACGGATGTGACAGTTATGAATGAAAAATTGAGAGATGTAATAGTATTTTTAATTGCATTGACAATTGGAGAGAGAGCATGACTATATGGAATACAATTTTTAATTAAAATAATAGTTCCATTAGAGACAACATTCTGAGGTCCATTATTTTTATAGAAACAATAGCCTGAAAAATTAGGAGAGTGATCAGATTTTAAAAGCTTTTCCTGAAGCAGTACAATATACGGATTATAATGTTTAAGAAGATCATCAAATTTAAAAAGTTTATTTTTAAACTAATATATTCCAGTAGCAAATACAAAGCTCAGTAACCGATTGAACCATTCCTAGAAAAGATTGAGACGTCAAACAGTTAACAAATTCCTGGAGTTTGCCTGCTTTAGTTTGAGCAGTAATAACTTTTAGAAAAGACCGTCTTGATTTGTAAACATGAAGGTAAATTTTCTCATAAGATAGATAGCTTTTTGAAAAATTTGGATGTCATAATTACTTAGCAACGAGTTCAACTGGTTTTGATTTTGAGAATTTAAAGCAAGGATATTAAAAGTTTGTGGTTGAGAAATTTTGAGTACTGCAGCGAAACTTAAATTGGCGGAAACCTGTCTAGTAGAGATAAATTTTAGAACAGTGGCTTGTCTATTGCAATTAACATTTATTTTTGGATATTTTTTCAAACCTTCATTCAAGCAAGGTACCCTTCTTCACCACAATTCTTTCAATTTTTCTATGAAGTTATGTTCTTTAGATTTATTTTGATATTCTATTCTATTAATACTTACTTACGCGCATTGTTTGTTAAATAAAGTTATAAGGCAACACACGAAAGCATAAATCTCTTAAGCAGTATTAAAGTTCTGTAAAGAGCCCCTTATGATTATGCTTTTCAGAACTTCAACATCAATTTATTTAATAAGAAATAATAAAGATTTCCTTCAATGAGTGCACGAAGTGCGTAGAGTCGCTGGAAGAGTTAAATATATAGTAAAGGAGAGATTATCTTTCATTAATATGTAATCATCCTCACTAGTGACAGTCTGTCTGAAGCATCGTTTCCTCCTCTTCTGTGTTGATTAATATTGATTACCCTTGATAGTCCATACTCTTAAGGGGTAATCAAACAAGGCACATTAAATTTATAAATTAATGCTAATAGAATTTCCGCTCATGCATTTTCATGCTTTGCTCATGCATTTTCAGTGCTGGAAGCTCTTTTAATCATCTAATGGAACTAAATAATAAGACGTTTTTTAGTCTCAAGAACTCTCTGTGTTGAATCTCAGAACATGTACAGACCTTGAAGTTGTTGAGAAAGGACAGCGGGTTCAAAGCCGTAGTACTGAATTCTATAAAAATGAATACATCTGTGTTTTTTGTAAGAGGGCTATGAAGTTTCCGTATTAGAGAAAAATTTCTAGGAAACACCAACATTACTTTGAAAAACTCTATGGAGCAGGCAAGGGCATTGGAACTGGCAGAAATGCATTCTGCTTCATTTCCATCTTCATCTAATCCTTCCCCTGTATCTACAGTGAAAGAAGGTCCTGTTGTAAAAGCAGCCACAAGCCATTAAGCTGCTGCGACTTCTCGCTCCATAATCGCTTGTTTTTTATGCGGCAAAGATAAACACCCAAGAACTTGGTGTCCTGCCAAGAATGTGATTTGTCATTAATGTGCTAAAAAGAAACACTACAAAAAGTCTGCCGATTAAAGGTACCAATGCAATGACCATCTCGCCTATATTGGCAACTCCAGCACGTCTCCAAAATTCTACAGTGAAGGTCTGTACCATTAAGGTTGAACTGAATGCACTGAGAAATATTGGAAGCTTGCTAATTTTTGCATGAGCGCCCGATTAAAAATGCACTATAACAGTTAAACCGTACTTCGAATAAGTATGGCTAACTCAATGTTGAGTACAGATATCAGTAGTCACTGCACCTTATATTTTAAATTGCTTACAAGCGAGTACACGAATAGGGATAGGATGAAAAAGTTGTGTTCTGACTTCCTACTAGGTCATATTTTAAAAGATTATTCTCAGTTGAAATAAAATTTAAGGGCAATCTGAGTCCCTAAAGATTTGTGTTTTGGCAGACATCTAAATACCTTCGGTATCCCTTTTTAAAAATTTACTTTCAGATTGCACACTTATAGTCACAAAATCTAGACGTCATTCAAAAAAGAATCGCCATTTTAATGCAAAATTTTTAAAACTTCTCAAGGAAGAGATTATTGAACCTTCGAACTCATTATATCGCAGACCAGTTTTGTAATAAATAATAAAACCCATAAATCTCGGATGGTAATAGACTACTCACAATCGGTTAATACGTTTGCAATGCTAGATGCTTATCCGATTCCTAAATTTGGAGAACTAATAAAATATCATAATTTAAGGTTTTCAGCAGCATAGATTTGAAGAGTGCTTATCATCAGATTCTCATCAAAACCCCAGAACGATATTTCACTACATTTAAAGCTAATGGGAAACTCAATTTGTAAGAACATCATTCGGAGTAAAAATTAAAATTTCTAATTACCAAAGGATAATGGATAGCATTATACTAGTCAAAGATCTCAAAAGTACATTTAATACCTGGATGGTGTCACTATTTGTGGAAAACCCCAAACAACTACCATTATTTAAATTATTCCTTGAATGTTGCAAAAAATATAATTTAATTTGAATGAAAGTAAGAGCATATTTTTATCCAAATCTGTTAAGGCGTTTAGGATACATTATCGAAAACAAGACGTTCGCATCTGATCCTGGAAAACTAGTACCCTTAATGAACTTACCTGTTCCACAAACCATGGTATCTCTGAAGCGGGCTATGGAAATGATTGCCCACTACTGTCACTGGATACGCAAATTCTCGGAAAGAATACGCTCATATCCAAGTAAAATTCCGTTTCCCCCCTTTTAAAGGACGCCATGAATGCTTTTGTAGTCTCTGAAAGTCGCTATAGTCGATGCTTCGCTAGTGGCAATAGAAGAGGGAATTCCTTTCCGAGTTGAAACTGATACTTCTGATTTTTCTACAAGGTCTTCAATTCCTTAAGTCGTACGTCCAATAACCGTCCTTTCTAGACCTTGAGAACAAAATCACTCTTACATAGAAAAAAAGAAGTTTATGCTTTGAAAAGAAGTGAAGTCTTTGAGTTATTCGAGACACTTTATAATTGCAAGGTATTTTGAGGTTCTTATTGACCAAGCATCAGTTTCCTTTACATTTTCTCAAAGTCATAAAAGCAAAAAAAATGAGATGGAGGTTATACTTCTCTTGCTTCAAATTATGTATAGTTTACCGTCTTAGTAAAAGCAATATTATTGCTTATACACTTTCAAGAATAACAGCTTCAGCTATTTGGGCAAAATGTATAGAAAAAATGCAAAAATTTGGGAATATAAAATTTTTTTTTTGTAAAACAGTTATTACTTTAACGGATTATATATTTAGTATCATATTAATTTGGGAAACCTCGTATCTTCATTCCTCCATCTGCCCCGAGTCCTCACTCGTGCTCCTCACTTCACTCATCAAGTGGTGCGCTCTGCGCTAATCTTTTGCTAACGTCACAGTCATAAAAGTATAAGGTACACATATGCATGTTCATTGTATTACATGCTAAATAATTAAAAAAATAAATAAATAATTCGATTTCCGTACAATATTTAAGCACTGCATTCATCTGTTATCCATTGATATTCTTCCACAGTTACATCAAATGAACAAAGAAAACAGACAAAAGGGCAATTTTTAATTTTCAAAAATTTAAGAAACTTCAGATATTTCATCAAATGACTTTGACACACAATAATCCGTTAGACCACCCAGAAGTAACGGTTTCAACAATTACTTTTCCAGCATAATATACAGTTATTTTTAGACAAAAGTTTCACTTATATTGGGCCTCGTATTAAAATTAGTCTGTATATGGTTTGGTTATGACAAGAATTAATTTTCAAAAATTTTGACAGCTTTAAAGATATAACTGCAAAAATGTGTTAATTGTTCAGTAGCATCTTCTTAGTTAGACAAAATGGAAATTCAATAAAGAAAACATGAAAGCAAGTGCATCAAAGAATTTATGTACTATATGAGCATATTATACATTATAAATCAGTGGCTCAGGAAATAAAAATTCAAAAAAATTGAAATGATGCAAGATTAAAACTACATTTTATATTATAATACAAAGCAGAACGGGATTATATTTTCATTGAAATAAATTAATATATAAATACTACAAAATAATTAAATGTTCCAAAAATTATAAATATATTTCTTAATAGGTCATTAGAATTAAGAGAATGGTAGTTTTTATGTCAAAAAAAAAAAAAAAATAAATAAATAAAAAAATACAGAAAGTAATAAGCAGCTCTTGAATGAAACAATGATTTCTTTCTGAATTGCTAATTAATAAAAACAAGTTTGTGCTGATAAAACATCCAAGTTTTTCAATTCAATATGATTACATTTTTTGAAATATAGTTTTATACTTAACAAATTTAAATGAATTTTAAATTTATTCAAATACATTTTCAGGAAAAACTGCATTATAATCTACAGATAGTAATATAAAGATAACATACATAAAATGACATATAATTTATTACCATATAATTTAAAATTGCAGGCTATTTATATTCAATGAAACAGAAATTGTTTCCTAAAGAAAAATAAAAATTTAGAAAATTTATTTCATTATAAAAAATCTTCATTGATAAATGTGATTTTTAAAAAATATGTATACTTTTGTAAAATTATACAAAAAGAATTTATGAAAAAAAAAATGCATTTCATAGAACAGCAAAAGATATTCTTTTTAATGGTGGTGGCAGCAACAATTTGCATGGCTATTATTTTGGGTTGGACTTTCTTAACCATTTCCAATAAATTAGCAACAGCTTCAGTTAATGTTAAAAACTCCTGATTTCATTAGATGCTAATGTTTGATTCAATTTATCTTTGAACAAGCCATTTACATCATTTAAATCTGTTTGTGTATATTTATCACAATTTGTATTTGAAATTTTGTTAATATGATTATTACAATCATCTATATCTGAGCGATCTGATATGTTATTGACCAATTCATTTTCACTCTGTACACACAAGCTACTATAACTCTTACTTGCAAAGTCATGTTCATTAGATACATTTGTTTTCATCCATCCAATAACAGAAATTTTAGTAGAAATTTCTGGGGGGCAACCATATGTTTCTAAATCTGCATTTGTATGTGTCCCATAAGTTTCATGTAAAGGACCCAAGATTGGCTTGAGACCAGTTTCCTTTAAAATATCTTCAACATACAGAGAAACGTTTCCCTCAAAATTGTCTATGAAAAGCATAACAGCTCCAGGTTTAAGCAACTTTCCCAATACCTAAAATTAATAAATCCACATTAATTTTATACTAACATATAAGTTTAAATAGTTGATAACACATAATTTTTAGTTATAATGAAATTTTATCTACTGTTGAAAATATAATATATTTGTACATATCAATCAATATTATATTTAAAATAATTTGCATCCTACACTGAATTTTTGGGAATGCCACTACTGCTTTAAAAGATGTGAAAAACATTTAAGTTCAGTCCAAATAACAGTTCATAAGGTATTTCCCAAAACATGGTAATATTTTGTTATATAGCAGGGCTAGGCAGTAAGTACACCTAAAAGCATGTCATTTGAAATGAATTTATGACTTTAATTTTGTGAACTATTTTTTCATTGTCTGATTCAGTCATGTTACAGTATTTATCAACACATTGCAAGTTGAAGAGTAGACAGCAAAGAAATATACCGCAGAGAATTCAAAGTTAAACCTTTTACTGTTTCATTCAACAAAACTATAACTGCAGTTTGAAAGATTAATTTTTTAAAACATGTCTTCAATAATATCAAAGTTAACAGGGTTCTTGATTTTTACCTTTTCGACATTTATTGTTATTTAGGTAGTTTCTATTTTAATTACAAATTTCTACAATTATTTTAAATTAACTAATTAAAATATTGCTATTGAATCCCTTTTGTGATTCAATTAATTTATCTATTATATGAGTAGAGAATCAGTAAAAAGGACATTTTAAATACATAATTAGGGTTCATGTTTTCTTAATTTTGATCCATTACTCTACCTATTTTTGATCAAAAAAAAATTTTTTTTTCTGGTTATCTGCTTTAGATTGGTTTTTTCAGATGTTTATAAATTTCAAATGTTCTAGTGAATTTTGATTGTGAAAAATTTCCTAACATGATCAACAGTTTCCTTCATTGTCAAACATTTTTTTCCCTTTTAATTGTAAATCTTTTCATCCACCTAAAAGTGAAAATTTTAGAAATAGAGGACTGACTGTATAAAAAATTGCAAAACATTCACTTTTGAATGAATTTGTTAAATATTTTTTCTGATGCAAATATTAATATTATAATATTAATATAATATTTGAAAATATTAATATTAATTTAATATTATATTATTCTGCTTTAAATATTTAAGATTTAAGTAAGCACTTATTTTGTAGTAAAAATGCAAGTAATATAGTTAGTAATATAGTTGATCCTAACTATATTACTTGCATTTTTACTACAAAAAGTTACTAGTTAGTAGATCCTAACTATATACATGTTTAATTTTCATTTTTTTTACAAAAATGTTTCAAAACAGATATATTTAAATAGCAATCCTTTAAATCATTACAAATGTTCTTGATGGGTATTTAAGATTTAAATATTTTATATAAATTATTTGAATAAAAAATAAGTAATCTCTTGTTGAATATCATTTAAAGCATCTCAGTTGACTTATGAGTTTTCAACTATGATGGAAGGTTAGAAGAGATAGCCAGATAAAAAAAGAAATAACACTATTTAAATTTTCAGAAAAGTAAATGTATATTTAATTTCTTTAAAAATAATTTTTTAACTATATTATAAAAAAAATTGTGGCACTAAAAGTTATGTTTACTCTTCATTTTAGAAATCATTTAAAACGTTATTAGAAGAACATGGAAGTCAAGGTGTTCATAGATATACAAAATGCCTATCATCTGATTTAATTAAATTAATAATTTGATTACTGGAGATGAGAAAAATGAGTCACTATGTTAGCACACCTCATTGTTAAAATAAAACTTCCGTGATAAGTTAAGTAATTTTAAATATGATGTACAGACTACATTGACTAAGTTTTGTAATAATTATGTACATAATCATACAACAAAAAAAAGAATGCTATAACATAAAGGGTGGGATATGAAATTAAATCAATATTTTTAGGAAAAATATTGATTAATATTAAAATTTCACAATATTGATTAAATATGACAAAACATATACAGCATGTTTCTTTCTTTCTTTTTTTTTTTTTTCTGACAACATATTCTAAAAAATATTGAATATTTATATCAAACAGATAAGAAAAATTATTATATTTTAATTTCAATTTGACTTTAGATATTTTGAAAAATATTAATTGAAATACATAACTAATAATGTAAAAAGCATAAAGTGGGCAATTTTTTTTTTTTTTTTTTATAGATAGCAGAGTATTTATTTTTTTAAGGTTTAACAAAAAAATTTAATACCTGCAGTGTATTTTTGCATTCCTTTTTGGTTAATATTTTTGAAATAAATTTCACCATGCATATAATATCAGCATTTGAAATTACTTTGCCTACATTGTCTGGCATAAAAGGATTTAAAAAATCAAATTCAATAAGCTCTTGCTTGAATTTTTGGTGTTTATGAGTGTTTCTGGCACATCTTTTACTTCACCTTGCGATAAATCTAGCATAACGTCTTCAAAACAGTTTTGCCATCTACTACAATTGTCTAACACTGAAACTTTTCTTATTCTACTATAAAAGTAAGGCATCATAGCCAAAGCTTTAAATATACCAACAATATCTGTGCCTGATCCTCCGGCTATACTGCAAATTTTAATGTTTTTTTTAAAATTATTTATCACTTCCTCTATTTCTACTAGTTTATGAAAATATTTTGCAACCATACCAGCATGCAAAGAAGAGTATTTATACAAGTACGCACAGCGGAATTTCAGGAAAATTGTAATTCAAATATGTTGACCCCCGTTCCAGAGAAGTTTTACTGTAAGTTAAATTTATAGATTTGGCAGCAGCTTTCAGTTTATAATTTTCAATACTAGATCTCTGTCTTTCTTTTTCAATAATTGATTCATACAATTTTGATGGCATTTTGTGTAATATAATTACTTATTCCTCTTGCTTAGATTGTCTGCCATATGCAAAATAAAATCTAAAAAAAAAAAAAAAAAAAATAATAATAATAATAATGAATCTTTTTACAAACAAAATAAAAAAAGGTATATTTTATCAAGTATTTATTTTTATTCTTATTTTTTTTTTTTTTTTTTTTTTCCAATTTCTTAAAAGAAATTTTGCGAGACATCTCAATATTTAATTTTTGTATAATTCCCTTTGAGACAGAAAATGTAACTTTAATTCAAAAAATTAAAACATTAACAGTTATATTGTGTTCAATATATCTTATAATTTTTCATATTGAATATAACTATTATATCTATATCTATCTATATATATATATATATTCAAATAAAGTTAATAGTTAAACTGAATACAAAAACTTACATTTTTAATTTAGCAAATAAGAATGATATAAAATACTTACAAAATATTGAAAATTATATTGTGTAATGTTAGCAACCATATTCAGGGAAAACATGTTAAGACAAAATACCATAATTACTTCACTTAGAAAACCTAATGCTTAATTCTCAATAATTTTTCATATTTATTTCAAATTTTGAAATAATTCATATAAATATAAGGTTTTTCAAAATGATGTTTGGAGTATTTAAAAATATAGAATTTTTTTTTGGTACTTACGTATTAACGGTACTTTGGACAGTTGCGCCAATAAAGAGCACACGTACCAACCGCAGCTACAGATTTCTACAATCTTAAAATTTTTGTTCCAAATAATAAAATATATATGAAAGACTTCATTTAAAATCAAAACGCTTTCATAATACTTTTATTCCAAAAAAAAAAAGATTGGCGACACTTAAAACCGCCAAGTCTGTCGCCAAGGTACCTTTAATACGTAAGTACCTTTTTTTTTATTAAGTATAATTCTATTTACTGAAACTCGAATCGCTTGCAAATCTAACTTTAATATTAAAATAGTACAGAATTTATGAAGCTATACATTTAAAAAAAATAGGAAACTAAAAGAATCTTATACTTCATAAAAATAATTTCACATAAAATTAACCTTGAATTAAATTATTTTTTATATTCAAGATAGATAAAAAAAAAAAAAAAAAACTTATCAGAATGAATAAAAAAGAATACTAACCACAAAAAACCACTTGTTTTAATTCAGTTTGCTTTGTACAAAAACAATAAGTTTAATTCAAATGTTACTTAACAATTTAAAAGTTATTATATTTAATTTTGAAATCAAATCTTTCAAGTAAAAAATTTTTTAATATGTATTACTAATATTTTTAATATATATTATAAAACTTTACAATATTTGTATATATTATTACATTTCTTTATTGTAAATTTTTTTAGAAAAATATAATTATTATACAATAAAAAATTTTAAAATTTTTTTGCTCACGTAAAAAATTTATAATATGAGTATAAATGCATATACACCTATGTATATTTAAATTAAATACTAATTTTTCTTATTTAAAAACATTAATAACACCGGATTGACATGTTTATAATAAACTTTTTTTTTTTTTTTTTTTTTGGTTATTCAAAATTTATTTATTGCTAATTTAAATCACATTTTAAAGTAAAATAATATAATTATATTGTATTTGCGCTAACATGTTACAAAAAGTAATTATATACATTAGATACCTTTCTTTCTTTAATAACGTAACATAATGTATAAATACTACACAGCATCATGAAGTAACAGTCATATCTAACAAGATGAATAAAACTTTCGGTTTCTAATTGACGCACATGATCTTAAAAGTAACTTTTACTTTTACTCAATAAACACTTACAGCCTGAGTAAAAACTTTAAGGCCAGTAAAAATGTTTGAGAAAATGTAAAATGAAATAAAAGGGATTCAAATAATATTAATTATTAAAGTTCATTGATAAGAAATAAATGCTATAAACATAATTTTTAAATACATAATTATGAGAAACATGTGGTTATTTACAAAGTTAGTATTTCTGCCCGAGTAAAAACTTTAAGGCCACCAGTCATTTTTAAAAATAAATATAATATAATCGTGTAATTACCATTGCAACTACTAGCTTGTGACAACGCTGCAATTTTCATATTTGTCATAAGTTTCTTCGAAGTATCGGTGATCTTTGTGAAGAGGGCGAAGGGTAAGAAGTTAACTGATCGTGCAAGAGGACAGATCGAAGCTTTGCCTTCAACAGGAATGAGTAGTCGTGCTATTGCGATAAAGATAGGAAGATCAAAGACTGTAGTCAACAATTTTTTAAAACTGAAAGACAATTATGGTAAAAAGAATACTGGGGAAGACCTAAAGCTTTGTCCTCGCGTGATGAAAGAAGAGTTTGCCAACTTGCATCTACTGGAAAGTACTCAACCAGGAAACTGATTCCGACGACAGGTTTAAAAGTTTGTCAAAAAACGATTTATAACACAATTAGAAGGTCTGGAAGGTACACTTACACAGCAAAATTGACTAAGCCTCAGTTACTGCAGAGACACAAAATAGAGCGTTTGAACTTTGGCCAGAAAGTCATGACCTGGGACAACCAATGGATAGAAATTATTTTTTCTGACGAAAAAAAATGGAATTTGGATGGACCAGTTGGCTGGAATTTCTACTGGCATGATATAAGAAATGAAAAAGAAATATTCTCCAAGCGCCAATTAGGTGGAGGGTCTGTCATGACTTGGGGTGTTTTCTTACAATGGTGTGGGCTCAATTGCATTCGTTTCAGGTAGAATGAATTCACAAGGACACCAAAATGTCCTAACAAATCATCTTTTGACAAATGCTGAATGTCTTGCTGGAGAAAATTGGAAATATTAGCAAGACAATGCACCGATCCATTCGAGTAACAGCACAAAAAATTGATTCCAAGTCAACAATGTTGAAACTGTGAAATGGCCAGCTAGATCACCTGACCTCAAGCCAATCGCGAACCTTCGGGCTGACTTAGCAAGAAGAGTTTATGCAAATGGGAGACATTTTACATCAACAACAGAGCTGAAATCTACTATCGAAGATGAATGGTATAAAACCGACCCCACCCTTTGTCAAAAACTCGTTTCATCCATGAAAAAAAAAAAAAAAATAACTTAAGTAATTCGAAGTAATGGCTGCTACACAACCTTCTAAGAATTTGTAATTTTTCTTATATATTATTTTCTATGTTGGCCTTAAAGTTTTTACTCAGGCTCAAATATTCATCTGTGTGTTCTGTAATATTTTCTAATAATAAAATATTTGCAAATTAATTTTTCTACTTTTTTTTTTACTTGTATATAAGCTCAATAATTATCAATCAAATGGTATTTTAATACCTCAGTTTAAATGTTTCCATTTTCTCAAAAATGTCTACTGGCCTTAAAGTTTTTACTCAGACTGTATATGTTTTTTTCTGTAAATTTTTTTTATTTGAGGCTCTATTGAATTAGCTGTTCAATTGAATTTAAAAAATTTATCCCAAAAGTAAAATTGTGATAAGCCGTCTTTTAATTATAATAACCACATTCAACTTTTTTTTTTTTTTTTTTTACGTTGGTAGACAAACAAGTATTAGATTAATAAGGAGGTTCTTGGTGACGTAGCGGGCAAATCCTTCAGATTTTTGCATAACCTTTTTTTTTTTATCGTTTTTTTCTTCCTAGCGTGCATGCTCGTAAGAAACATTGCACCTATAGCGCATGCGTATCTGTAATACTACACTACTGAGTTATTCCTATGAGCATGCACGCCAGGAAGAAAAATTTCGGACGATAAAAAAACGTTATGCAAAAACTCTCTATTGTTAGATGTTGAAACAAAGCAGTGGTCTCGTGCCCCTTTAGTTAATAAGAAATAAAAGATAATTAAATGCCCTTTGTTTTTAATATTTTTTTTTTTTTTTTCAAATTATAAAATGAAAAATAAAAATTCGGAAATAAATAACAGAAAAAAATATTGATGAAATCAGTTGCATATAATAAAAAAATATAACAGAATGAGCAAAGGTCAAATTAGGAGAAAGAAATAGCTTACAAGAAAAGGAGACTTTTTTTCTCGCTTAGACAGTTGGGTGTTAAACGGATGAAACAGAGGAGCAATGCGTGGGCGTAGCTCAATCGAAAGGAGAAAATCATCAGGATTAAGAATTAACTAAAAATATTTAGAACAACGCGAGATCTTTTGCTATGTTTCCGGGAAGAAAAATCTTAATCTTAATTTTGTAAGATATTTAAAACAGGATTATTCCTGTTTACGCATATCATTATAGAATTCAGTAGAAATTTTGTGAACAAATTGTCTTAAACTTGGAATCAAGCGAGCTCGTTTAATATCGTCATTATCTGAAAGTACCAGGATGAACTCTTTAACATTCTAAGAATTTTGTTTCTCAAGCCCTTGAATAATTTCACAATTAGTACGTGTAACTGAACCAAACTGGGCTTGCATAAGCTAATACTGGACGAAGATAAGAAGAGATATTAGAATTTTGAGATTAAGAGGTAAAGCAGAATTTGCATTGATTAAAGGATAGAGAATTCTAACTTGAGTATTGAATTTATTTCTAAGGTTGTAGATATGCGATCTGTAGTTAAGTTTACTATCAAGAATAATTCCTAAGTACTTAGTTTCTTTAGACCAGGTGATATAATTATTATATATTTTAATATTAGGAGGGTTATCGGATTTTTGCAAGTGAAAAGAACTGCTTCAGTCTTGTCTACATTTAATTTCCTCTACCAGTAAATGAGCCATTTTTCTAAATCAATGATGTAATTTTGCAAATTTTCCTGGATAGCGCAAGTTTTTCGATCTTCCATTAAGATTGCAGTGCCGTCAGCATGCAGACTAATTTTGATATTGTTCTTTTACAGAATATCGTTGATAAAGTTATTAATGAGGAAAGGACCTAGAATAGAGCCCAGGGGCACACCAGCATGAATATCATGAATTGAGGAATCAGTATTCCCTACTGCGACAACATAGTGTCTATCTAAAAGATAGTTACGAATTGCTTGAATCAAATAAGGAGAGAAATTGTAAGAAATGAGTTTGTAAATCAATCCATTAACCGAGACTCTATCAAATGTCTTGACCACATCAAGAAAAATTGCAGCAGTTTCATATTTCCAGGAAAATCCTTCAGCAGCAGTTTCTATGAGATTGTAGAGCTGATGCGTTATAGAATATTTTTCGGTAAATCCAAATTGCTGTGGTGTGAGAAGATTCTTTTGATTTGACTCACTTTTAAGGAAATTCAGGATGACATTTTCAATTAGTTTATTAATTGAAGAGAGTAAAGAAATTGGTCTCTAATTAATAAAAGTAATATCCTTTCCAGTTTTAAGAATTAGAAGAATTCTAGCTGTTTTCCAAGACTTAAGATAGTAACCAATATGAAGAATAGAATCAGTAAGTTTACAAATCACAAGTATTATTTTGGAAGGAAAGTTTTTAAACATTTTATTAGTAATTTTATCTATGCCAGGAGTTTTGTTAATTTTCAGTGAGGAAATACATTTAATAAAAGATGCATTAGTGATAGGAGTTTCAGAGACTTGATAAATATTAATAAAATTAGTGATCGCGGACTCAACGAGATTTTCAGTATCATGATTCAGTATTCCAGTAGCAAATGCGAAGCCCAGTAGCCGATTGAACCATTACGAAGTATTTGGAAGAGATTGAGACGCCAAGCCATTAACAAATGCCTGGAGTTTATCTGCTTTAATTTGAGCAGTACTCATTTTCAGATAAGGCCATCCCGATTAGTAAATGCAAAGAAAAATTCTCGTATCAGATAGCTAGCTTTTTGAAAAGTTTGGATATCAGAACTTATTAATGAATTCTATTGGTTTTGGATTTGATTTTGAATATATGATCAGGGATAATAATAGTTTGAGGATAAGAATTTTGAGAGCTGCAGCGAAACTTAAATTAGCAGAAACCTGTCTGGTAGAATTAATTTTGGAACAGTTGCTTCATATATTGGAATTTACATTTATTTTTTGGGAATTTTTACAACCTTTCCATGCAGTAAGATGTCCTTTTTCCCCACAGTAAATGCATGCAGGTGCTTCAATCTTTTTTTTTTTTGATATTACATTCTTTACGTGAATGTTCAAGACCACATTTTAAGCAGCTTGTTTTAAAAACCACAATAAATTGAGTTGTGGTGAAAAAAGTTGCATTTAAAGCACTGTCGGTCGCTTGCTATAGGTCGTTTATTATACTTTTCAATAACAATAGTTAGGTAAAGAAATCTATCGAGTTTAAATATCTCATTTTTAGTGAGAGTTATTTGCCATATTGGCAAGGGTTGCTTAGTTCTGGTTTTAATTAGTTGCACAACTTTTTTATCCGTCATAAATCCTTTTTCAATGAGAGCTCCTTTGATTTCCTCCTCAGGAAAGATTTTGGGTAACCTCTTGATTACTACTTTCAGTGGTCTTTGATTTTTTTCGGGGTTATAACAAAATATTCAATATTATTGTTTCTTAAATAACGACCTATTTCTCGATGCTGCTCTTCGTCTCTGAGAAGAACATTTTAAACATTTCACCCGCTATTTTAATAGGGACTTTGCCCTCAAAAGCTTCATCAAATTTTTTTAAAGTTAAGGTTTCCATAGACTTAACCATAATAGGAGGCATTTTAACAGTAGTGACATCAATATCAACATATCTACACTACTCAATTTTTGAAATTTATTTTCAATTTTCAATTATCCTCATTACCATTGGTATTAGCGTTATAAGAAGTTTTAGCTGTTAATTTTTTGTTAGGATATTGAAATCCATCATTACTAAGATTATTAGAAGTTAAGTGATTAGCATTAAGTTTTGGTTTGACACTATTATTTTTAGCATGTTTAGGGCAATTAATCAAAGAGCATGAGCCAAGTCTACTTAACTTTTTTTCTTTGTTCAACATGTCCATTAGGTACTGCCTCATCTGATAATGTCCTTGGGCAACATCATGAGTTAAAGCTCCGTTCCAGTCATGGTCAACGCCAATTGAGTTTCCAGCATTTTTATATCAGTCTGAATAGTAGTAATTTCTTGACATCTTATTTATTTATTTTTTTTCAATATAAGAAATCTCATTAGAACTCTTCAAGGGTACTTCCAAAGGAACCTGAAAACGTCCGTTCCCTCAGCCCTTAAACGGAGCAAACAAAAACACGTCTACTCAAGTCAAAACTTCACAATTTTAACCTTTATACAAAATGTGAGCAAAATCTTTTCAAACACGTTTCTTCACCTTTTGAAAAGACACAAGAATCTCTATTAAATATGTTGATACACTTCAATAGCAGTTGATTCAAGATTAAAAAACATAGATACAAATTAAAATTTCATTTTTTCTCTTGTTTCATATCTGTCTCTTATTGTAGATTAATAAGGAGGACCTTGGCAGTGAAGTGGCTCCAGCTCCACCGTATTTTGTAACCGCAACAGCCGTTTGTTGGCGAAAAACAGCAAGGAAAAATTGCCAAATAAACAAGCAGAACCCTAAAGGGCAGAACTCCAGTTCTTGTAGTATTCGGACCAATTGCTTCATAAATGTCTTAGGTTAAGACGTATACTCTCACGTGTATTCATCACATATAATGAATTGAAATTAGTGAAAGGATATCAGCTTAATATTTTTTACAAATTCGTTTACACTTCAAACAACTTGTTTAACTATTAAGTTAAGTCAGAGAAAACTGGAGCCAATTTCAAGAAAATATTTTTATTATTAAAACGATAGACGTTGCTTTTTAAAAACTTTCTAAATCGTTTTTTATCATTTGTTTTTCACTAAAGTGTGAATTCCTCCTTCCTTGCTTTCTCAATTTTTTTTCAATCTATTTCTTTGCATAATAAAAGGTGATTATAATCATTCTTTCACACTGTTTTCTTATTTTATATTCTCTTATCACGTTTTCCCCATTCTGACTTAGATATCCTTCATTATTCACATAATTAACAATTATGTTTAACTTTTGGACCCCAGTGTATAAAAAAGGATATTTGTTTGCCTATCCAAATTTTTTACAACATTCAAATTCAAAGGTAAAAAAAACAAAACAACTTTTTAATTTTTTATTTGATGCATGAAAAATTAGAAAACAAATTTAATTAGATATTTTTAATTATATAAAGACCTTAGCTTTTGTGACCAACACCATTTTGATATTTCTTTTGCTGGTATTGCCATTTGTATTTATTGTTAATATATTATATATATATTATCGTTATCATTGCTCTGACTCACGATTAGATTGCTTTTATATTCTCTTATGAATTTCATATAGCAGTTTATTATTGTCATATTTACTAATTTATTTCTTTATTTTTTAAAAATGGTTAATAATGTTTTATTTTCTGTTAGTTGGGCAATGCTTGGTCATATCTGTTAGTATAGAATAAAGAAGAAATAATTTTAGATTTAATTAATTAACTGGAATGTTTAATTTTTTAAAAAATACATTTATATTCAATATATTAATTATTGAATGTTAGCTAAAATAAAGGTCAATTGTAAAACCAAACATTGCTTTTGTTTAAAAATAATTTTTTAAAAATGATTCTGAAGTTAAATGAAATTAATGTTTACAGAAAGCATTTGTTATCCTCGAAAAATTCATATAACTGTTTGTTAAATCTTGGTTTTTATCACTGTTACTTTGAACCTCTCTGGCTATCTCTTGAATATCTCTTGATCACCACTGAACATCTAATTACAAATGGAAATCTAAGAAAAGTTACCAACAATATAGATCTAGTTAAAGGCAAATTATTAATTTTTCTTGTAAGAATAAGTAGGACTAGAATTTTTTTAAATCATACAGTTTTTATCTTTTTAAAAAAATTAATCTCTGTTAAGGACTTTAATTCTTTACAACAAAACAATTTTAAAACTATATACAACATGCATTTTTTATTTGTGAAGTTATAACTTAGTATAGATAATCTTAAACAACAAAATAAGTGAATGGCAACATTTAGCATATATATTTGTTAATATCAGCTTATTGGATTCTGAATACACAATAACAATAAACTTGATAAAACAGCTTTGTAAATTTCAGCAGTTTTACATAACAATAATTTAAAATAGATTTGATCATCTTTTAATAAAAATTACAAAAGTAACTTCTTAAACAGGGTATTTTTTAACTTGCAAAGTTTTTTAATTTAATATAACTAACAATCTTCATAAGTCTCAGAATTTATTGTCACGTTGCAATTTTGGAAATTAATGTATGCATTCGAAACGAAAGTATTGATGCTTAAAGCATTTCTATTTCTATGCCTTGGTCTGTACTTTAAAAATATCAAAGGTGGTAAACTCAACCAATTTATCAGATCATTCAATCTAAATTCTGTACACTGCTCTAACATTCAGATATTCATCAGTCAATCAAAAGGCTGATCTGTCTACTCAGGCTACTGATTGGCTGACATTCTGCAACGTGCAATTTTAATATCTAGTGGTAATCCTGCTTTAAAGCACTGAACTGATAAGCAATCTTGTAGCATAGTACTTAATGACACATATTCACAATCCAATGGATGCTAGTTTTACCCTCCACAGGGTATCTTTCCTTTTAATTTCTTATGTTATAATTATTATAAGGCATTTATATTATTATTATTTATTGTTAAACAACATTATTTTTCAATTGTTAATAAATATTAATAGTTGAAAGATAATCTTTTTTAATACATGCATTTTCTGAAAATTGTAAGTGCAGAGCAAAAATGAAAGGATAATTACATTTACCTTTGAAAATACACTTATGTTCAATACATTGATTATTGAATGTTAATATGTAGTAATGTTATGTTAGCATATAAGATCATATTTAATAATGTCAGGGTGAAGTATTATGAGCAGCAATAATAATAATAATAAAAATAAATAAATAATATAAACTTGAATTGATAATATACATATATTGGTGATCTATGCAAAAGATTGCACTGAAATTATCTCTTTTTTAAATGTTTTTAGTGATTCATTTAAAAATCTTACATGCTCATACATTTAAATTAAAATATAAAAACACATACAAAATGTTTATTGTCTGTTTTACAATGCAGTAAAATTACTTCCTCATTTTCTTTGATGGGTTTCTAAAAGGATAAAAAAAAAAACATTTAATTATTACTTTATATAATATTTTTTTTCATGTTTTTTGAAATATTGCAATTTATGTAAAAAATTGACAGTTAATTTAATTCTAAAAACAGCAAATATTCTTAGATCTAAATAAAAGATAGAAAAACTATTCTTTAAACTTTTTTGTTTTTCTCCACAAATATTTTTTTTTATTGTAAAATAACTGGTCACCCATGTTCAAGAAAAAAAATTTAAATAACCTACCTTGAATTTGTCGGACAATCACGTTTGCGATGACCATAACCAAAACATTTGTAACATCTAAAGGAATTATTTTCTTCTGAACCAACTTTATTGCAAATGCATATTTTGTCAGAAATTTCATTAGAACTTGATGTGTCTGGCACACACTTATTGTGAACTTCACAATGCAAATAGTTGCTTTTTACACATTGTTGACAAAGGTCACAATGCTTATAAGTATTTCCATGCTGAAAAAAAAAAAAAATTACGATTACCAATATTTTTATGTATAAAAAATTAATTAGAATATTATCTTGAACATTTAGAAATACAATTATAAAAATATACTTACTTTAGTTGTACATTTATTACATTTTGCACAATGTTGATTTTCATTCGATACATATCTTTCACATTTCTTGCAATATCTATAATGTTTAAGAAAATCAATATAAGTTTTAATGGAGAAACAAACATATACTTGTTTTAACTTCAGGAAAACAAATATAAACTTAGAATAAGAAAAGAGTAAAAGTTACTTAAATATTACAATTTATGTATTTTCTTCCATAAGTATACATAAAACAGAAATTATGTATGGTGATAATCTTCAGTTGTTTTCAATAAAATTTTAAAAGTGTTTATTTAATAAGTTTGTTTTGCACACCAAATATGATAAAAGATTTTTAGTTTTTAATAACTCAAATTTATTTTAAGCATAAAAAGTGTAGATTTCAAAACAGCGAACATGAATTAAAAATATAATTAAATATATATATATATATATACATTCATTTCTTCAATTGTAGGTGCATAAATATAACACAGATTCAAATTTTTCTATCTTAAAAATTAGTAAACTACAGTATGCTTTTCATAATAGCTTTTTTTTTTTTTTTTATAAAAACAATTTTTTTTTTAGAACATGTTTGAAGTTATGAAACCATAATACAGTAATGTATATTATGAATATCGAAATAATTACTCCAAAGAAAATTACCTATATTCTTCACTTTTTGGTAAAACAAATAAAGAACTTTGAACATTAGTGAAAATTCGTATGGGTGATCCTTTAGATCCAGATTTGCTGCCAAACTTTTTATGATTCAAATATTCCACCTACAAAATCAATTAAAAACATATAACTACTATGTCATTGATTAATTAAAAAAAAAAACCATGCTTATAAATTATACAAAAACTTAATATGCCTAAAATAAGGAAAAGAAAAACAAAAGAATTAAAAAGTTTTAAAGCAAATATTAGTTTATTTTAAAGAATAATAACATATGAGTTATTCAATAAAGAATGAGAACAATTTTTAAAAAGATATGATCTAATAACAATGAATTTACAGTAATATATTTGAAATCTAATAAGTTGTACAATTTAAATTAAAAAGATTACCTACTCATTTCTTTTCAATGGAAATTATTAATTAAATGATTTAAATTGTATGAAAAAAAAAGTTTTTAAACTGTGATTTTATAAAAGTTTTGATCACTATATGCAAAGTTTTTTTTCATTATATTTATCTTTTCTTTGTTACTAACTTTAGTGGTAAGATTTCGTTTATATAACATTTTATTTGTTTTTGTCAATCTTATTTTTAATTTTTAATTCATTAGAATTAAATTTCAGATTAAAGGAAAGTTTGTTTGTTTGAATTTTATACATTTAAACATAGTTTAAGTTATAATTAAGCAATTCATTTGCAAGGTCTTTCCAAAATTTACTTTTTTATTTTTTAAACCAACAAAATATTAAATCTAGTACTGATAAAACAATAAAAGTTAACAAATAGTAATAAAATTGTTAGCAAAATAAATTCTCACAATCTAATAAAAGGATTGCACAGAATTTTTTTTCCAGTTATTATTCAGTAAGAAATCAGGTGTGCAAATATATTTTGCTTTTTGTTAAGTAGATTTCATTACAAAAAAAATTGCCCAAGATAGCAAAATTGGAATTTAGAAAATCTAAGACAATGTTCAAAAGATTAAACAGTCAATTATTTTACGTTTTCAGACAATTAGCATTGTCATATCAGGAAAATATTAAATAAATAATAATGAAATAAAAAATAACATAAATAAATAATAATGAAATAAAAAATAACAAATAAATAATAATGAAATAAAAAATAACACAAATAAAGAATAAGGTTATAAAGCCATCAGCAGAAAATAGTATGACAAAAAGAAAATCAATATAGATTGTATGTTTATCAAAGTCTATTAAGTGCTAGAAAATGTTTTAGAGATCACATCATTAAAAATCCTTTATCTATATTTAATCCAGATTTTGTTTCAATAATGTAAAATTTCTGTGAAACTGATGGTAGGTATAATCTATCTTCTCTCACACACATTTTTTATCCTTTCTTTACTTCTGATTTAAACTTAAAAAAAAAATTCACACAACCATAACACACACATAGGATGAAAAACTAACAAGGGACTTTTTGGAAAACACAATTCCTTTGTATAATAAAGTAATGAACATAGTATTTCCGCTATACATAAATGTTACTGTACTTTCTAGTTAGCTACACCACATAAAAATGGGAAATTAATTTATTCAAGATCTGAAGTAAGGATCAGTTATAGCAATGAAAAGCATTAAATGCACACAAATACCAGTGGGTAAATGGCAAAAAAATTACAGAGGCAAAAACAAAAAAAAAAAATACATATATACAAAAATAAGGTAAAAAAAGTTACCCCAGAAATTAGCAAAAACTGTAAAAAAAAAAAAATTAATTATAATATCCTGTAAATTGTTTATTCAAAGAATATGTATTTTTACAGCATTATAAACCATTTTATTGCTGCTCACTACATGATTGGATCTAAGTCAAAACAAGAATTGCAACAAATTCTAATATCATATAAATGGTCCTGGGGCATATTCCTAGATGAAGTTATCTTCAGGATATTATATTAATTTTTTATCTTTATGCTGATTTCTTGGACAAATTATTTCTCATCTTGTGTTTGTATATATGTATTTTTCTTTTTTGATTTTTTTTTTTTTATCTGCCCTCTGCAATTAACTCTTTTGATATTTATAAATTTAATGATTTTAAGTTTTGTTGCTGCAGCTTATGCACACTTTGAATCTTGAATAAATTAATTATATCTCAAATTATATTCAATTTGAATTATTTCTCACATTAATATAAGTTGAAAACAGGAATGAATCACTGAAATTTTTTCAGCAACATTTCCCATTTTCTAAAATTGTGCATGAAAGGTATTTACCTTATAATCCATCATGACTAAATCTGGTCTGCTTTTCACAATTCTTGGTTCAAGAAAATATGGAAAAAACCAAAGAGTTGGGATTATTTCTGAGTCTTCTTTACAATTTGCTTTCTGCCAATATTTATTTAGTTTTCGTAAAGTAAATGAAATAGCATCAATGAGACCACCAAAAGGTGGATCTAACAATACAGCCACTTTTTCTTCATTTGTTTCCTTCAAAAATTCTTCCAACTTTTGTTTGCTCTCTTCTCCTCCAAAGAAATGATTATTGAATAGATTGTAGTGGCAAAATTTCTTAGGACCAAAGAATTGCAACTATAAAAATAAAAATATTTAAATAATTTTATTTCTAATAAATAATTTTTTAAAAATTAACATCTTTGTGTTTTATTCTCATTTTAATGAAAAACTTTAAATTATTTATTTTATAACCAAATAAAGCACTAAATTCCTCCAAATCTTATTGCATAGAATATTTTTTAAAGAAAATTATTTTATTTTTTTGTTGTAACAGAAAAGATATCAGGGTATATTTATTTTTATATTTAAAATAAAAATAAAATTTCAGTACAATAAATATAAATAGTTACAGTACAGTATTTATAAATATAACAGTACGATATAGTTTCAAAAAAATCCACCTTAAATCAAATTAAAAAAAGACTGTAAAATACTTACATATCTATGATCAATATCCATAAGAAATGAATTGACTTTACTATTTTCATCTTCATTTGATAATAAATTTCATGAATTCTACAGAAAAAAACAGCAATTGTTCATATAATTTTGAAACTCTTAGAAAAATTTTATAAGAATAACAATAGAAATTTTAAAAATAAAGTTGTGACTAAACGATCTGCATCACTACAGTTTTTAAATTAATTTAACCAACATGTTAAAAAAGAATATTAAATAATGCATCATTTTAAAGAATTTTTTTAAAATTTTTAAATATATTCACATTCTATTACTTGCAATATAAAGGAAAAAATAGAAATAAAAATTTTATTCCAGAAAAAAATTATTCAAAACATTCTTAATAAAATTACCTAATTTACCCCCTTAATCAAGTAAAAATAAAAAAAAAAAAAAAAAAACAGGCTGGATTCTACCTCATACTTAAATATCCATTTACAATGATGCTCCATGGTCTTGTATTTCAAATAGTATTTAAATTTTTAGAATGTCTATGGCATATTAAAATTCAAAAGTTTTTTAAATGTATGTGTTATAGAAATAATCTGTTAATGTTAAATCCTTTACTTTAATACAATAATGCAATTGCAGCAAATTGTTCAAATAATAACAAATAAAAAAAAAAATTACTTACTTTGGCACACCAATTAGAACAAGCTTTGTAAAACCTAACTTCATAAAGTAGAGATGTCACAAATTGTATTGTTTTTGTTGAAAAAGTATTGCTGAAATTAAAATTGCATGTTAAAAAATAACTAATATAAAACCTTTAAAATAGAAGTGCTGCAGATAAAATCATAAAATTAAAGAATACAAAGCCTCATGAGTATGCAAATTTCATTTAAAAGAATACACAAAATCCCCACAATAATTAATTTTTCGATATTTTCAAGTTACAGCAATCTTGGGCAATTAATATAGATATTTTAGTGAATTAAGGAATACACAGAATAATTTAATTAGCAATTAATTGTTTTGCTGCTGTATCAATATTGAGATAAATAAATTTTTACATTACATAATAACTGTTATATTTTATTACATTAGTTTTTAAATGTCTATTTTTTATTGAATTATAATGATAAAATGCTATCATAAATGGAAGTTTTACTTTTAGTTATTTTGTGTTGAGCAACTGAAAATGTTGCATAATTTTTTTATATTTGATACGTCAAATATTGTCTATGAATTTTGTTCAGGTGAAATTAATTTTAATTAGCTCACAATCAGAACTCTGCAAAATGAAAGAATAAAATCATTACTACTAAGAGCCATCTCACTGATTTCCTGCTTTGATAATATGTGGGATGAAATAATGCTTTTAATGGGAATGTATAACAGTAATAGCAGAATTTCAGCCCATCTTAAATTAAAAATAAATATTTTTTATGTGAAACCAAGGAAATTTTACTACAACCTCAACAACAATTTCAACTATAACATAAAAATGCCTAATAATTCAACATCAATCAAAAGTGAGAACAAGAGAATTAAGCAATACTTACAGCTTCAGCTTTTTATCTTCAACTGTCTCAAAAGGGTACTTGGCTGAAACAGTTGCTTTGAACTCACATCAGTTATATCATGGTTGTCATGTTTTTCTTGTTCATTTAAAATTAGCAAAGAACAAGTTTTGCAATATTTTCTTTCATCCAGGGGAAGTTTCTGAAATTTTTTAAGTCTCCTATAAAATTTAAAAAATATATAACATTAAGAAACACATTACCTCTTTTTTAAACAACATAATTTAAGTTTGAAAAATAAAAAAAAAAAAAAAATTCATACAGAAATATTTTTCTTCATGGAGTTATTTATATTTACTTGAGAAAATACTTCTATATATATATATATATATATATTACTTATATAATCAATCTATAATTACAAATTCTGTGTTGAAAGGGCAATTACAAAGATCAAGAAAATGGTATCTTTTTAGCTTTTGAAATAATTTTTTATAAAGTTATTATTTTGTTTATTATAAATTGAGAAATTTTGATATTTATATATTATTTTTCATATACTGATAAGAATTTTATTAATTTCATTCAGTTTTTATATAATAAAATATCCCAGACTTATATGCATGTCAGGTACAAAGTGAATCAGAACACATAATTCTTCTTCAATGGAAAGATGCTTACAAAAAAAAACAGAAGACAAAAATGAAATGCAGTTTTACAAATTAATCAATAATAGCACAAAACTGTAAATGTGTTCTCAATGTTATAATTTTTTTTAAGAATTTTTGACTTTTAGAAAGGAATATAGTATGTTTGTGGAGCAAAAACTATGGCTTCTTCACAAATAGTAATTCAAATTAATGTCTGCAAATTGATGCAATATCTTTTTATTCATTATTATCATAAAATATTTTTTTGACAGGTAATTTGTTTTGGCCATATAAGAATTTTAAGTGAGAATGCTGGCTAGAAAAAAACAACAACATGTGAATATGAAACACAATTGCAAATTAATAGTTATACAATATTATTATATACTAATCAAATTATTTTTAAAATTACAATTATGTCAATTTTTAATGCAACTAACTTTTATGTATAATGATTACTATAATGCATATGATTACATTTGAATGAATCTTAAAAAATATTGAAAATTTTCTCTTAACTGTCTTTTTAATATTTTTACAAACTACTATAAGGATTCAAATTCTATATATTAATCATGATTTTAATTTTAATTATGATTTCATGATTGCAAAGAACAGAATAAATGTATCTGGAAATTCAATGTACTATTTTGAATTAAAGTAGATGGATACAGAAATATTTAATTACTTAAACATCAAAACCACTAAGAATAAGCAAGCTCAGTGTTTGATGATTTTTTTTTTTATTAATAATGTAATCTCAAATGTGCTTGTTCTTTAAGAATTAAATATTATTTATGTAATCAAAAAATCTATTTTACTTTAGTAATGAAGATAAATATTGCATATCAAAATATCATAACATAAAATATTTTTTAAAAATATACATATACTTTAAAATAATTTTTTTTTTCAACTTTTTAAAGTTTAATATTAAATTATCGGATAGTTTTTTAAGACACATAGCTTAGCATATCAGATTTATTTTTTAGATTAAGTCATAAAAGCAAGATTATTTTTTTTTATGTTTATAATTATGCATTTTGAAGTTTTCATAATAATTTAAAACATTTATCAACAATTTGAGTTTTTTTGCAACACTATTGAATTTTTTTACTTAGCATATTCTTTATGGGTAAGTGGAGGTTTGCTTGCTTCAATTATTTTTTGCCAATGCTCCTTTTTAATGTCAGGATAAGGATCATCAACCCAGTGGAAAAAATTACATACTGATCGATCCCGACAAGCAGAACATGCATAAAACTTTTTTCCCACGCTTTGTAGATGTTTGCCTTTCAAGCATCAAACATGGTCCTACAGGTATAAGGAAAATAAACAAACTGATTATACAGTATCATAAAAATTATTTCCGACTGTATCCCATTGTCATGAGATCATGGAACCAGAATTTTAAATACTTCAGCATATGCACACATATTTTTCACATTCAGTTCATTACAGGCTGTATTTTAAACTACCTATTCTCCCATAATAACCTAAAAATAAAATTTACTTAACAAATAAATGATATCAAAATAAGTTTTTTATTCTCTCACATTTTTTGAAAAACTCCTCATAAGAATTTGAAAACTCCTCATATTTAATTATGAGTAAAAGTAATAGAAAAAAAAAATACAAATATATTTCTTCAAAAAATTTACATTTTTTTATTGAAAATTTTTTGCTGCTAATAGAGAGAAATTATACTAAATATATACTTGCAGAGGAAAAACACTTCCTAAAATGAAAGAAAAAGGGTTTATTTTTTTAAAAATGTTATATTTCATTAGTTGCCTATTATAAATCCTTTTTTGTACACAAATATTTTCAATTGTCCAAATTATCCATAATATTTTTTTTTTAGATATCATTTATTTATTTATATTTCAATTATCCGGTTTTTTATCAGTTTTGTTGTTTAAAAAACTTTTTTAAAATTATTTCTTAATACAGTAAAGACTTCAATTAAATGTGAGGGTTATGTCATTAATAAACTGCACACATGGTGAAATCATGTTCCAAAAGATAATTTTATTGGAAACATGTACTGGGTACAGTTCAAATTAAAAAAAAAAGTATTTTTACAATTTAAACAAATCTAAATATTGATGTAATTAAAAGAGAAAAATTAAACAAATGTTAATTGTAAGGATTTTTATAAATGCTTAATAAGTACGCACATGATAAAATAACTTTTTAAAAAAAGCTAATGATTTTTGCTTGTGATAATGGTTGTTGCAATTCTTTAAAAGTTTTTGTAGTAAGAAGTGTATTGTTTTAATGCCCTCATAAAGTATCCTATTCTTTCTTCAATTGGAATACCACTTCGTTTGCAAAATTCCTGTATATAATTTTAATAATTTGTTTAAATTCTTATAATTGAGGTGCTTTTTTATCTTCTTCAATATCACTACTTTCACTATTGGCTTACAAAGATCCTTCAATTATTCATTTGTTATTTTTCATTCCCCTTTTCTCATTGAATACTTGTTTTCATAGCTGAAAATCCTTAGCTACTAACTGCATTTGCAATTTCCTTCTTGGTTTCATTATCAATTGATGGAAAAATTTTAATACAATATTACAGAACGATTATGCAGCATAATAGCTTACAACAAAATGCCTAACATTTAATGTGTTTAAAAGTACTTATTATTCAATATCATTTTTTAAGATTTGTATGTGATATAACAAATTTAAATAAAAGTTACAATTTTTTATTAAATAAATGATCAAAATTGCTCAATGTTATGACATTCAAATTTTATAAATATATCTTCAAATAAGCCTACTAACAATGAAACAGTTTTATAGAGTAAGTATTTCAGTTATATAAACCTTAAAAGTATCAAATAAGAAATAAAACGTGGTCCAATGAAAATTCAAAGAAAAAAATTACCATGTGGACAGCTTGGATGTTTTTTACAATTTTTAGGAATGACTTCCATATCAAGCAAAATAAAACAAAATCTACAAAAAAACTAAAATAATATTTTTTTTTTCTATTCTTTACCGATCATATCGAAATACATATTTATAAACATAAAAACATGTGTTTCAAATTGAAAACACCGGGCTTCCTTCACTTCATTTCAATTATCTAGATTGCCAGCATTATCATAAATATATATTTTTATTATCGGTTTTCAGTCATTTTTCTTGCAAAAGGCTATAGTTTTTTACCAAATACACACATTCTTATTTTTAATATATAATAAATAAGAATGAATTTTTAATTAATATTACTTCTAAAATGTTTTCATTTTACGCGCCATTTAAGGATCATTCATAAAACTGGCAATAATAGCGCGTAGTCTGCTTATTTTGAAAAATTGATGTTTAGAATATAATTTTGCGTAATATAAATAAAACAACACATATGTTTCAATTTTTTTTCATTTATTTTTTATTAATATCAATCTCAATTAATTTCTTCTGTCAAAAATCATGAGTCCCATATAATTAAAATCAGAATTTTATAGTAATTTGGTCGTTTATTTATTTCATTATTGGAACATAAAAAGGTAAAAAAAAAAAATCGAAATGAAGATTTCTTGGAATGTGTTTTATTTTAAAATCTACAAAAAAAAAAAATATTTTCCTCTTTATTGCCTAATTATTGTGATTTATATGTATGCATCTGTTTTAAATATAATTCCTCCACTCTTTGTGTGTGTGTGTGTGTGTGTGTTATAAGTCTCGGGGTTTTTCTTTTCTTTTGGAATAACATTTTATTAATTATGAACAAATTACCTTGAAAACATTTTATGATTTAGTTAAATAAATCTGGAAAAAAATTTAAATATAAACATAAGAAAATTTCTGTTTTTCAAGTTTGTTTTAAGAAATTAATTTCACTATTTATGTTGTTTTAAATCAGGGAAAAAAATTCTGATATTGTAATTAAACGATATTCTCAGTAAAATACTAGCGAATATTCTATTTAAATTACATTTTGGGATATAAACATATTCCAGACCTTTTTTATTAAATGTCAATATACATATATATTCACATTTCTACAATATTTTTGTTTGTTTGGATGTAAATCTGTTATAACACTATAATACTTTCTGTGTGAAATACTTTTGCAAATTTCAGATCAACATTTTTATTACTTTTATGTTTTTATGAGTATATTTAAAGACATAAAGAGACTTGAAATTTACTAAACAACTGAGAAACTGTTTTACCTGTTTTAGAAACAGGAACACTAGTCATTGGAAAATTCATCATATATTTTTATATATGTATTGTTAATTGTCATGTATATCAGATTTTGATGCTAAAAAAATATTTTTATATTATATTTCTTTGAATTTAAAAATCCCTTTTGTAGGGCTTGCATATCTGAGTGTTATTTATTTAATGGAATGAAAATGTTTGGAATTTGCTTTTGTTGAATGTATACATTATACAATGAGCTTTTTAATTAACAGTTTTTAAGTTGAATTTTGTTTAAATACTAAGCATTTTAAAATGGCATAGTTGATAAAGGTTTTCGTGTTAGAAAAACTAAAAACTAAATGAAATATATTTTATTTAAATTATTTTTTTCAATGTAATGTTGTTGAAACAGACGTTAATTTTTGTTGTATTATAAGTCGTTTAAAAACATCTTATTAAATCTAATTGTAAAAAAAATTTATTTCTATATTTTCAAAATTTAATTGAATTTAACTTTTTTTCCTACATCAAACTGTAGTGACATCCACCATAAGAACTCTAGCTGCCCAATAAAATTTAGCCTTAGTAAAGTTGTCAGAGTTCAAAGTCATAAAATCAAGTGCAGTGCATTGTCAAATGTAAAAAGTCCATGGCTTCACATGATTTATTGGATGAATTGAATTTAACTGAAAATGAGTGTATAAAAAAAGTCAAATACTTTATTTTCTACATAAAATGGATCATTGTATACACCATGCATGGCAAACTTGGTACCCACAATTTTTAGTTACTTCAATAAAAAAAAACTAAAAATTATGTTTAGTGAAATTTAATTGTAAATAAATTGATGAAATAAACTTTTCTTTTGAAAGAAACAGTTAAATATATATAAAGAAAATAAACAATATATTATATCCAGATGTTTTTAATCTAAAATGTTATATATAGCTTTTCCATCATGTATCTGTTATTTTACTAAAGTACAAAGATAAAAGGAAAAACAAATATAAAATTGGACTAACATTGATTGATCATGTTAACAATTTGACTGTTTGACTATTTTATCATCTTTGTTTAATACAAGACATTTTCTCTAAAAATATCTCATGCTCTGTTAATGCATCTATCCTTTGCATGGTATCCTTTGGAGAATGTTGTATTTGCTACATTATCTTACATTTTATTAACAAATTTCAAATTCTTAGTGCTTCATAAAAAGTAATAAATTTAAAAAGAAAAATCAATTATTATAACATTTTCTGTTATATGGAATTAGCATCTAGAATTGCACATATGAAATAATCAAAATTGATATTATCAATATTACTAGTATGCATTTACTGGGCATGCTTTAATTGAAAGTACATCTATTCTGTTATTGAATATTAACCTGTTCTGTTTAGTAGTTTTCAATATTTTTTATAAGCAAATAAAATAAACTTTTGATAGAAGCTTGTTCAGCTACTTTTTGATTAACTAGTCAAAATATTCATAATTAAAAGAATTATTCTTTAAAGATATTTCCACAATTATAATTCCACCTCTATTTTTATCAGAAAGTTTTGTTATAATTATTTAATAAAATAATTTTTAGTTTCCCCTGTATATGTGTATTGAATATTTTCCACATTATTCATTATTGTCTTCTTTTACAATTATGTATTTTTAAATACTTTATGGGGGAAATTTTTTTGTTTCAGGTCAAGCATTTATAATAATTTTATAATAATTTTTAGCATTAAAATCATTAATTTAATACCAAAATTAACAATTTTTTTTTTTTTTAATTCTTAAGTATCCCATAATAATTGTGAAGTGTTTAGGTATACTTATTTTTGTAATTTACATAAGATGAGTTTTTAATTTTTTTTGTTTGTTTAATATTTTAAATATTTCTGGAATATTTATTAAGTTTCTTGCTGAGTTCTTTTATATTTTTTTTTTTTTTTTAAATTTTGTTACATGCATCATATTTTATTTTAGCATGGAAACTGAAGACGATCAAGTTTCTTGTAACACGTCTCAGTTGAAATATGAGAGAAAATGTGAAAGAGAATTTAGTAAACTACTAGAAAGTTGTGATCAAAGCAATCTAACTCCCATAGAAACTTCAAATGACACAAAATATGAAAGAAAATGTGAAAGAGATTTCAGAAAGTTGTTGGAAAGTGAAGTTCAGAGAAATAATCATGTAACTTACTGCAAGAAAAATGTTTTATCTGAAAATTCTAAAAAAAAAAAAACTAAAAAGTAATGAAAAAGGTATTACTGAAGATTCTAATTCAAATGCTGGCATTTTTTTTCATCTACTGTTCTGGAGAACAATTTGAAAATTTCAGTAAGATTTTTTTACATTTATATTTGCTATGTTTTGCATATAATAGTATTATTGATTTTTTAATATCAGTAAAAATTACAATACTTAAATGGTCTTAGAGAAATCACATTAATTAATAGATATAATTTATTTTATATATTTACAACAAATAGCAAGAATAAACTAAATTATAACAATAAATTAATTTATTTAACTTCTTTTTATTATATTAATTTATTTCATTTATAGCAATTTTGATTTGTAAAGTAAGTTTAAATTTCTCTTGCGAAACAACTACTGTTAATTAACATATGATTAACTATCTAATCTGATATAATAAGAAAGTTTCAAATTTTCTTTTTTACTCTTATATTAAGAACTTGTAGAAAGCATTGTAGTGGCAGAATCTCATATGGTTACATTAAAATTATATGTGTATGCAGACCCATTAGTGAAAAAACTGTATTAATTTTAAGGAATATGACATAAAAAGAATATAGATTGTTTGAAACAATCTAATTTGCATATAATTTTAATACATGATTTGGTTATTAGTATTTACATTATTGAGATTATACCAACATTGGTGTCCAAAAATATATCCACAGAAAATAATAAATGTAATATTTTTCACCTGATGATGTAAGGATCTAAATTTAATCTTAAAAAATTATTTAATTTTAAAATGTTAATTTAAATAAAACTAATGATAAAAATGTCTGACATTAAAATATTAAATTGTTAACAAATTTTCTAAATTTATACTATTGATCTATTTAATTATTTTCAACTCTTCACATTTTATATTAAACTTCATATTTGGTTCTTGCTAAAACTGTAAGTAGTTAATCTTAACAGCAGGTTTTTTTTTTTTAAATCAAAATCACCTTTCTTTATATCTTTTGAAAGAAAGATTACTCTTAAAGTTCTTGGCTTACATTTGAATAAAAATGAAAATTTAGGAAGCATCTAAGTGACTCTTGTTAAACTGATGAAAAGTGATCTCATAATCTCCTTTCTAAAGAATCAACTATCTCTATGATGCTATCTCTATACTAACAACTGATGCTCTAGCCTACTGAGCCATAGTTGAGATTTCTAAATAAATTGTTAGAAGTAGTAGTAAATTAAGGTCACTACAGAAAATAAAATTATTAAATAAGATCGTTGTGATGTGTTTTCAGGTGGTCAACCAACAAAAAAATTGGCTGTATAAATCAATGCTTTATTTCATTTTTTAATAAAATAATTCTGGGGAGAAGCAAAAGTTGGGTCTTCTCTTAATTTTTTTTTTCTAACCAATGCTGTTTAAAATGCTGACCAAATATGTTTTGACAACATTCCTTGTCATTATTTCATGGACTGTATGGAGTATTATCTTGGTGTCATCCTGCATAACAAAAATGTGAGCTAGTTTCATAAAAAAAAAAAAATTTAAGAAAGTATTTCATTTATTTTTATTTTGTGGGTTTTATTGAGTTGTATAATAAAAAGCACTTCTGTGGGTTATATTAAATATCCTATATATATGGCAATTGATGCCAAGTTATAGATTCAGTATAATAAGAAAATACTTATGATAGCATCGTCATTGAAATGAATGATCTGAATAATAAAAATCTAATATTAGTTGCAGGAATTTTATTTGAATATATATGTTAAAAGGGGCTTTGATGTGTTTCCTGCAGATTTGGATAAGCAATAAATTATGTTAAAAAGAATTTTTTGAGGACATGAACTTCAAAGTTACTAACAAATAGTCTCTGGTACGCAAAGTATTTTTTTTTTTTTTTTTTTTTTAAATTTAGAAATAATTTTCTGATTCTTTTCAAAGGGCATATTTTCTTTTATTCTTGACTATTACTACTACCTAATTTCCGATTACCTGGAAATTTTGCTCTATCTCTTTGTTTTTGATTTTTGATGGCTATCTTATAAATTTAATCACTATAGGCATTATTATTGGTTTAATTTTTAAATTGTATGTAGTCACTTTATTATTGTCGCTTTAAAAGCTTGAGCTACAGTAGTTTTTTTTTTTTTTCTTTATGTTACAGGGATTTTTTCTATGTATCGTATATATTAATTTTTTTTGTATATAATAATTCTTTTAAATATAAATGATGTATTATAAATTTTATTATATTGTTGTACTTTTTGTATCTTAAAAATTTATTGAAATATTATTTTTTTTGCTATTGTTTTATATATTAATATATAATTGAATGAGTTATCCTATTTTTAGTAATATTTATGTTTTAACAGGAATCTTCTTCTATAAAGAATGTGTCAGAAATAAATTTGCAATCTTTATGTGAAATCTTCAGCCTTCAAAATTGTTCTGAAGCAGGATGCCAAAGGTTTAATACTTAAACTATCATTAAATTGTTTTTTTAAACTGTGGTTTACTTTAATAAAGTATAATTATTTGTTATATATTTAATGAAAATTGTTTTTGTAGTAATCAAATATCAAATAGAAAATATTTTAAGAATCATTTTATAGATTCTTTGGATAGTAGCCATAGAAGAATAAGCATTTATTTAAATAAAAATTCTTAATAATTTTTGTTTCACAGCATTTTTTTGCCAGTAAAATGAACAACTTCCACACACAGACTCCTCTAAATTATTTTATTAACAAAAAATTTTCCAAATTATTCCAAATCAACTCTATTTTAAAACAATTAACAAGTAATTTGATTTTATAACAATGTAGGGCATTTTCCTAGGCACTATTAAATAAGAATAAATTTTATCATATAGACAATAACTAAGCTTTTATTTTTATAACCTGTTAATGCAAATATTGATACTATTTATCTTGACTGATATATGGGGCCTGATGGTCGAATGGCTAGCGCTCTCACGTTCGGTACCACAGGTATCAGGTTCAATTCTCGGCTTTGCCATGGGTGTTTGTAGTGGTTCGGAATCCACTTTGCCGTAGGTCCCTGTCCTAATAGGATCGTAGAGCGTTGCGGGGGCATTGTTACTCCGCGTCCGTAGCTTACCATCAAATTACACGCGCACCCCATGGGTAATGCAAAATGAGTAACGTCTGTGCAGCGCTTGCCCTAAGGCATCCAAGACGTCCATATTCATTTGCCAGCTGCATTGAAAAAAAAAAAAAAATCTTGACTGATATTGTTATGTAATGGAAAACAGTCTTATTTTCATTAGCAAATAAAGTAATAGCATTATAATTCATTTCATGCATATACTATATTTCATGTAGCTCAGCTTTTAAAATTTATAGCATACAGAGATATTTTTTCATCCAAACTCACAGACCCAGGAGACATGAAACTCCATGATTTAAATAGCGTAGTGGTGCTAAATTTTATACTGCATTAATGATTTCTACACTCATTTAATTTGTCAAGTGTTCAATTTGAAATAAAGACATGATATTTGCAGATGGTTTTTTAAAGATTTAACTTGACTTGACTTAGTACTTTAAGATGTATGCTCGCTGATGCTGCTTTATCTCAATTTATCAAAATGCTTTTTAAAATACAAAAGATAAAAGAATTTGACTAAAGTGAAAATGAAATCTTTACTCTAAAAATTTGAAATTCTTGAATTCATTACCTATGATGGTATACAAATTCCTTTTAAAACATTAGAATCATTGCTCATATTTTCTAGCAACCAAAAAGAAAATAAATAAGAAGAGTACATTTGAAAAAAGAAAGAAATGGATAAAACTTCAGATCAAATAGATCATAATATTTGAACAGTTGAATGATGATTAGAACATATGAAGTACAACTAGTATTTGAAATAAAAGTGAAAAGAAATTATAGCCCCAGAAAGAAAACGCGGGATACCCCATAGCTTACAGGGCTACAAGACTTTCGTAGAAATTGAACGTATCATTGTTGTCTTAAAATGGCATCCTCTGACATATCAAATATCCAAGAGTAAAATAGAACTTTATATCCAAAAGCGATTTGTAGTTTATTTCATGCTTCTACATATTTTATGCATTGAAACAATATGTTTTCACCTATTTCCGGAGTTTTGCAGATCGGGTATAATGGAGAAGTCAGGCCTATTCCGTGGAGTTTAGATTTATCTTAATAACAATAGTTGTGAGTATTTTAGTAAAAAAAATATTTCATGAGAGTATAATTGTTTCGGTGAATATTTTCCTCACACATAACCTATGTTTGTCAATATCCTCCTTTTTATGAGGGCTGTTAGTGGATGCATATAGGTTGTCTTAAAATTATGAAAAGGTTAGTGTATTCTTAGCAATGATTACTGAAAAAGAAAACTGCATCTAAAAGAAAATTGGATTTAATTTTGATTATAAAAAAATATTTTGACCTATGTAATATTTGCATTTTATTGTCTACTAGTGAGAAGTCTATGTTTTTCTAAAAATATATACTTACATTTTCAAATTCTATGCTGTTTTGATTGATCAAGCTTTTGTAATATTTTCTATATTTAATTCTAAGCATTTAATAAGAATTTTTAAGTAGAACTTATTTTAATTATAAACACGCGTTCTCAAAAATAAAGAAAATTAAATGTGAATTAGTTTTTTAATAAGACGGAAATTAAAAATTGTATACCTGTATCAATTTATTTTAATTCAATAAACTATATTTTTCTCTAATATTTAGACTATTTTTTATTTTATTGCATTATTTTAATTTTATTTTTGATATATGATTTGATACCATAATTGAATGAATCTATTTTGCAGAATAATCAATTTAGCAGTTTTATGTTCAGATGTGGGATTTTGTCAAGTACCAAATTGTCTACTGTTTTAGATGCTTTACATCTGTTATCAAATAGTCATAAATCGGAGCGTGAGTTTTTCTTTTTCCCAAATATTTTCTGTTTTGTATATGTTTAACCTGAAATGCATTTGAATGCTTAAAAGAATTTTTACATCAAATAAAAATTAAATATTTAATTTATTTAATCCATTTTATTCATAGCTGTTTGTGCACTTTTACAAATCTAATTCTAAATGATATATTTTGCATTTGATTATTACCAATGTAGCTGAATAAAAAAAGGTTTGCTGTAATCTAATTTATTTAACATTATTCATAGCTGT
>BPLR01005949.1:0-69923 GCA_021605095.1 Caerostris extrusa
AAGAAACATTTTATTTTAGTTACTTTATATTAAATAATTACAATAATTATAAAAATGTATACACATTTGACAGAATCACACAATTTACGTGGCAAAAATACAAATGAATTTCCTTGCAATTTTCCATTTTTTTCTATATATGGTGTAGGATTATTATTTTTGTTACTTACTATTTATTCGCTTTCTATTTTTTTTACGTTTTTTTTTTTCTATGTTGGTCTATAATTTCTCATTATATCCATCTCTTGTAATGATTCATTATTGCAAGGACCCTTTCCAGTGAGTTTCAGGAGTTCAGTGCTTCAATTAATTAAATTTAATTAATGAATTAACATTTGAAAAACTGTATTAACATCAAGTGTCACCCATTACAAGTTTAAAAAGAAATGTATTTGAACTTGAGTGGATGAATAAAAAGTATTTTATTAACGATTGCAAATTTGAACAAGATATATATTGGGAAAGTGTGAAATAATAGTAGGAATTCAATAAGTCAAAAATTAATTATTCAATCTATAAATAAGAATTTTATAACTAAGAATTTTTCTACCTTGATTGTTTAAATATAGAGAACTGTATGATCTTTTTCACATAAACCAATGCTAACTTTTGAGTACGCTAATGTGTTAAACACCTTATCAAATAATATAAAAACTACATTCTAAATTAAAAAAAAGCTATCAACAAGTTAACGCCGCCACAAAAATTCTCTGCTTAGTCAACTGTAAGCTTCAAATAATATTTTATGTGGAAACTTTCTATTTAAATTAAAATCTGAAACACGCACCAAAAAAAAAAATCAATATATACACTTTTTTTTTTTATCTGAACTTCGAAAATAACGGCACATAAAAAAGTAGATTTCGATATCTGAAGTTTTCCTTAAAAGTTCCAATTTCATCAAAGATGGGTACGAAAATTGAAAAATTTTGAAATGTGTTTTAAAACCTAGACACAAGAGTGCTGGGGGATATTTAGTTTCGAGATTAAATTTGGCAGACTTCTACGATTCTGGAAAATGCAAGTAAGAAAATATTGTATTCAACTTTAGACCGAAATACTAACTGCTTATTCTTGAATGAATGGAATTGTTTTTGACATCTTAATAATTAAAAATGTATTAACTTTTGTGAAAACCTTTAAAAAATGTAATTATAGCGGACTTAAAAAGAAAAAATATATATCTACATCATGCTATATGTAAGTTTTAAATGTAATTACAAAATTTTATCTGACACACATTTTAAGCATTTAAATAAATACTTGATACTGTAAACAGTAACTGATTTTATTTAAATGTTTTATAATGATAATTAATTATTTTTTTAATAATTGGTAGAAACTACACAATTTTATATTGTTTTCATCCCTACAATTTTATTAGTTTTTGGTTTATTATTTTTAGAATATTGTTTGGTTTTACTATACCGTAGAATATTGTTTGGTTTACTATACTGTAGTACATTGTTTGGTTTATTATACTGTAAAATATTGTTGGGTTTATTATAATGTAGAATATTGTTGGATTTAATATACTGTAGAATATTGTTTGGATTATTAAACTGTAGAATATATTTTTACAGGGCAAATTTATAATGAAAAACATATTTATTATTAAGATGATATATTTCATAGAAACGATCACCAGAAATTCAAAATTATTTTAGCTTGAATTTTAAAGTATATCAAAATATTTCTAAATTTTATTTAAAATTAAAAAAAAAAACTCTAACTGAATGAAATTTGGAGCTGTAAAAGTATTCGTACTTTCGAAAAAATTAACCTTTTTTGTCATGATTTACGATTCTTTTCAAAATGATATTCTGAAAATTGTGTTAGACTCTTTCCAATATATTTACTATGATAAATTTTATTTGAAATGGGTTTTAAGCATTATACTCGAAGGAGGAGGAAACATTCGAAGATATCTATTTCAGAAAGGAAGTGAATTTTACAATTTCAAACATTAAATCAAATTTTAATTTTGATTAGTAATCCTAGTTCTACCGTACAATAAATAACTAAAAGATTTGGTCCATTTTCCATCTCACTTAACCAGGCACGCAACTAGTGACTAGAGGTCCTCAGCTATTATGGTCGCCTAAACATTAATCGTCAAATGAAAAAATAAATTGAGTATTGCGTTCTATTAAATAGCAGTACAAATTCAAAACGATGGTTTAGTTTGTCGCCTTCGTCCATCTTTTGAGCACTCTGGGCTTATAAGACTGGGACTTACAATTGAACTCGGATTCTAAACCACGAACAAACATCCATGTCACGGCCAAAATTTGAACCAGAAGACTATGGTACCAAAGGCCAGAGTGCTGTTAAATTGGTCTCTCAAAGCGTTGGAGACAAGTTATAACTCGTACAAATTACCATCCTGTTTAATTCTACTAAGTAGCTTTCTTTTCCGAAGTACTGAATCAGATTTTATGCAGACATTGTTCGTATTATATCAGGCAACACTAATCGCATAATGATTCTGAAAAGTCTTTGACCACTTAATGGAAACGGATACAGTTCACTTCCAAAATACTTCATCACTTTCATTCACTGCTCGTCAAAACGGATACAGTACACATTACGTAGATGTATGCACATAATCTAGTCAAACACTAACGAGTTCAACAGTTCTGTACAGTACAGTTCGAAATGCATAAAGTGAAGCCTTTTTACAACTGAAAGTCTGAAGAAAATTTTTGAAAAGTAATTTTGTAATTGAGGAGAATCGTAAACTACACTAAATTTTCGCAAAATCAATTATTACACCATTGTTTAGAATTTAGGAAAAATAATTGTTTTCCTTATTAAAAAGTTAAATCACTCTTTTTGCATCAGATTAAGCGAAAAACTAGGAGAAAAACCAAAGATATAAATGCATCCACAGAATCTTCTACAACAATTCTTGTAGTTTGTCATTCTATGAGAACTCCAGGCACAGGGCCGGGATTTAGATGAAAAGAGGCCCTAGGCTATTTCACTTATGATGCCATTTCACCTCCCATTTTTAAGTTTGTAAATTACTTATTATGTTTGTTTATTATTCATATGTGTAGAATTTCTTCTTATTTTTTGATTCAGTGTTTTAGTGTTTACTGTTATTAGAATAGTGCAGTTCTAATTTTGCTAACAATTTGAATGTAGGCCCCTTTTGATCTTGAGGCCTTACACTGAAGCCTAGCTAGCCTATAGGAAATTCCGGCCCTGTCCAACCGTACAAAATTTTGCTGCAGTTGAAGAGATCGGGAATCATGATATGTACATTAAAAAATAATTTACAATCTAGTTCTTCTAAGAATAAGAGTCATTTGTGATTACGGTTTTTATACACGATTATGATCCTAAACAAGCAGCTTTAAAAAATAAGATTTGGGACATATATAACACTCAATATATATGTCACCAATTTTTTTTTTCTTTTTCCAATTTTCTTCACAGTCGCTGGATAACAATCTCATAGAGAGCGACTGTGGTATGTTTTAAATAGAAAATAAAGATTGAAATCTATTTTTAGCAAAGATGTTCCCAAATTGCTTTTCAAGAGGAATGGAATTTCGAATTCTGTTAATTCAAAATTGATCGAGTTCATGCCATAAAGATTTCAAGCTATATTTAGAGCCAAAAATATTCATCTAAGTTGTAATTATAAATTATTTGAAAAGAAATTTGTAAACTATATTGACTTTACTGATATTTTTTCATTGTTAGATTATAAGCTAATTTGAATTTTTGTTCCTTACATATGCCAAGGAGTGATATTTTTATGTCAAGGATGCATTTGTTTTATTTTAATAAAACCTAAACTACCAATTAAATATTTGTTTTTATATTAGTTAGTGCTATTTAAAAATGTTATTTCAGATCTTTTTTTTAATACAAATAAATGTACTTTCTATACTCCTATACATATACATTCCATTGCATATACATTTTAACATGTTATTTTGGTTACCATTCAATTATTCATGAAAATTTATGTTTTGAGATCTATAAATAAATGTTGAGATTTATGAATACGTTTTTTTTACTTATAATAAATATACCATTCTTTAAAAAAAAAAATTTACTGTGTATATAAATTTTAAGTTTGGCGCTTGAAAATAGTGATTCATATTATAAAAGTAACGAACAACGACAGTTCAATATTTATAGTATGTATAAATATATAAATTTATATTTGTACTGTAAATATTGAGTCTTCTATCCTGGTATTTACTTATTTCCCGATTTAGAAATTTAATAATATTCGTAAATTTCATGTATTTATATATTTGTTGTATTGAAACTATTCCATACGTAAAAGTGTATATCGAAGGCGTATTGAAAAGTGTAAATGCATGATGTAGTTTAAAGGAAATAGTAATAAGAATAAATAAGTATAATTTACTAGTCACACTTACATAAATAATACACCAACTCATTACTTATGTTAAGAATTTAAAAATGTTTTTTAAAATATTCTTACTGTTTTTTAGTTACTTATAATAGCTGATTCAGTTATACTTTATTAAACATAAAATAATATTTTAAATTCAGTATTCTTCGATTTTTTTTTTTTTTTGTATCTACTTCCAAAACAAACTTTTCTTTTTCTGCTTCTAAAACAGAAAAGGAAAATTCTTGAATTTTATAATACAGACAAAATTTTTTGTAACAAATATGGATATGTTTTAGTGCGTATTTACTTCTTTCGTAGTATAGAATATAAGTGTCTAGTAACTAGATGTAAAATACACCTAGACGGTTTGGAATCATATAGCACTAAATAATTGGCCGGAAATATTTCCAGTTGCGGTAAATGACGTTGCTTGGGCATGAATGTTCCGATCGTTCTCGCAGAAACATTTTTTTTTTCACACACTGATATAGTGGTAATAGTAAGACTGATCATACGAATGCCGAACTTGTAGATATGCATTAATGAGCTAATCACTCAGAGTTTGCACAATCAGCGACATCAAATAAGGTAGGCTTTCAGAAATATCTTCTTTATATGCCTGTTCCAGCAGGAGGAGGGAGGTTCTTTCAAGATAGCTATCATGAATCGTGAGGGAGTGACTTCAAAGTATGCAGTTGAATGGACTGGATCAAGTCTAAGATCTATTCCAAGATTTAAATAAGCCAGCTATAGAGCATCATGTTTAGTAATCCCACTAAAGCTTCAGGAGAATATTATGTGAAAACTACATGTATTCATAAATGTTTGTTTCACGTTATGTATTGATGTAAATTGAATAATAAATTGTATTTAATTTAAGAAATTAAATACAGTTTATTATTCAACGTTTATTTATTTGCCAACTTTACTTCAATGTTGTTGATACAATAATGAACAAGAATATTTTTTGATGTTTTCTGCGTATAGTGCTGATTCTGTGTGTGTTGCTATCTGATACCAAATTAGATGTAAAACGTAAAGTTCATCAACCTAGTTATGACAAACGCAACAGTTTTATTGGTTTATTAATATTGCTTTTGCACATTTAAAGTTGGAATTTAAATAACGAGAACAAATATACAGTTGATAAATAAATCCCTTAATGCATATAAACAAGGGTTTTTAAACATTTTTGCTTATTATTACTAATTCCTGGCATACAATTATTTATCTTATTGTAAAAAAAAATTGCTATTTTGATATAATTACAAAATAATTTAAATGTATTTGACCTATGCTATTATATCGCATACAATTATAATTAAAAAACTTTTAAAAATAATAAAAAATACAAAATAATAAAAAAAAAAAAACAAAAACATTGATTACTTTGATCTTAGTTGCCCCAAAATTTGAAAAATCTGCAGAAATATTTATTTATAATTTGAGCATTTATAATTAAAGATAAAGAAAATATCTAGTATACCATTCCCTCCACATTTCTATCACAAAGGAAGCCATAATTTGATACCAAAAGTATAAAAACTCTTTACAGTAATATCATAAAATTCCACAGCGGATAATGTTAAAGTCTATGCATATTTAATTTTTGTAATTTTAACAAGCTAATATAGACTTAAAATATTTCTCTTCATACTTTTAATTTTTTATCTCGAATTCTTAAATGAAGCCATAATGTATATCTTCCTATTCTAAGCATCAATAAAAATTCTTTTTCACTATTAGTTTTTAAATTTTCATACAATCTATTATATAATAGCTATAGATTAAAAGAATTTTTAATACTTTTATCTTGAATATATTAAATATTTTATGTGATAATTAATTGCGGAGTACAAAATTTCATCTTATATGTTTTATTTGTTACGATAGCTAATATAATTAAATGCATATACATCTAACAAAAATAAATAAATAAGGATAAACTAGCAGTTTAGTTACTTGTGAATAAGGAATTAATGAGTTAATTTTTTAAAAAAATAACTTTTAACATATTAAAAAGTTAATTTGTATATTAAAGCAATTACTTAAATTCGTACTTTTTAAAACTTGCAAGTATATACAAATTATGCAAAGTAATTTTTAATTTATGTATTATACATAAAAAGGTGCATTTAACAACGTAATTTGAGCAATTAACGTTACATTCCCTTATGTAAATTTTGTTGGAAGAATTGCTAAAACAATAGGCTTGTTATTTCTTTTCATAAATTTTAGACATTAACAAGTTTATACATTGAAGATATGAAAGCGAAGTTTCAAGACTAAAAAAAAAAAAAAAAAAAAATTTTCTAAGCAAACACAATCCCGTTTAAGTAATTTTAATTCCCATGACTGATTTTTTTTTTTCAGTTAAGTAAATGTATGTTGCTGGATACCCCTCCCCCACACCCAGTACGTGCAATCATTATCATGATTTTACTTAAATCTTAATATTTACATCAAATTATCTCATCCGAGTATTTAATTACACCCAAATGAGCGTTAAATGCTGGACTCGTTATCTTGCACACTTATTTCGTTTTTAACTTTCATTTACTAAGTAGCGGGCCATCGGATCTTTCCTCTGCGTGATAGAGTTAGTACCGCTTGGTTTGATAGATTGTTTAATCTTTTAAGGATGTCTCAGGGGTCCCGGGAAGTTTACAAGAAAAGCTTTGCTTGCCACTTCAAGTGATGTAAGTGATAGTTTCGGAATTCAGAACGCGTAAAAGTGGGAATAAAATGATGACTTTTTATGTTTGGAGTTTAATATGTGTGTTTCGTATTAGTTATCGTGTTATATATGAGATGCATATTTAGAAAGACAAACTATGAATGCTAATACGATAATTTGGAAAATCGTTTTTCATGCTTCTCTGGGAGATGCTAATTGTAGTGTAAAAATTATAGAACTAAACACACCGAAAAGCAATAAATGTTTTTAATTATATTTATTTTGTTGGAATGATTTAGACTTAATTGGTTTGGTTTGAGGTTCTACGGACATTTTGTGTATAGTTTGGGTTAATTAGACCGGGACCTACAGTTTAACGTGAATTCCGAACCACTCACAAATATCTATGTCATCACCAGGATTAGACGATTTATTATTTGATTTACATCATTATTGTTGAATTGCTAATATTATCAATGTTGTTGATTGATGTTGTTTAATGTTTGATGTTTTCTGCGTATATAACTGATTATGTGTTGCTATCTGATTCCAATTCTTCTAAATGTAAAACCTAAAACTTAGTGGTGACAAACACTACATTTGAATTGGGTTGATTAGTATTTCTATTGCGCATATAAAGTTGGAATATAAATAAATGAGAATAACATACATTTGATAAATAAATCCCTTAATGCACATAAAAAGGGTTTTAAACATTTTTGCTTATTATTACTAATTCTCGGCGTAACATTATTTATCTTACTGCAAAATCGTTGTTTTTCACGTAATATATATGCAATTACATCGATATAATTATAAAATAATAAGAATATACATGATTACTTTGAAGTTAATTGAGCAAAAATTTGAAAAACCTGAAGAAATATTTATTTATAATTGGAACATTTTATAATTAAAGACGAAGAAAAATTTTGTATACCATTCCTCCACATTTGTTAAAAAGAAGCTACAATTTGCTACCAAAAGTATGAAAGCTTTTTACAGTAATACCTTAAAATTCCCCAGCGAATAATGTTAAAGTCTATGCATATTTAATTTTTTGTAATTTTAGCAAAGCAGTAAAGACTTAAAATATTTCTCTTCATACTTTTAATTCTTTTCCCGAATTGTTAAATGAAGACATAATGTATAGCTTCCTATTCTGAGCATGATTAAAAATTCTTTTTCACTATTAGTTTTTAAATTTTCATACAATCTATTATATAATAGCTATATATTAAAAGAAGTTTTAATACTTGTTGCTGAATATATTAAATATTTTATGTGATAACTAATTGCCGTACACAAAATTTCCATCTTATATGTTTTATTTGTTATGATAGCTAGCTAATGTAATTAAATGCATATGCAGCAAACAAGAAATAAATAAATAAGGACAAACTCGCAGTTTAATTACTTGTGAATAAGGAATTAAGGACTTAGTTTTAAAAAAGGTCTTTCAACAAATCAAAAAATCACTTTGTATATTAAAACAATTAATTAAATTCATAATTTTAAAACCTAACAAGTATTTACAAAATATGCAAACTAATTTTTTTCTAATTGATGTATAGGCACTATTAACATCATAATCTGAGCAATTAAAGTTACCTTCCATCCAGTAAATTTTGTAGGAAAAATTGCTAAAACAATACAATTGTTATTTTTTTCATTAATTTTAGACATTAACACCATTTTTACATCTAAAATAGGAAAGCAAATTTTTCACTACTAAGAAAAATTATTTCTTTTCACTTAGCATACAGAACCCCGTTTTAAGTAATTTTAATTCCCAGTGCCAGATTTTTTTTTCAGTTAATGTAAATATATGTTACTGATACGTGCAATCATTATCATGATTTTAGTTGAATCTTAATATTCACTTCTGTTTGTTTTGCTTCAAATTATCTCTTAAGAGTATTTAATTATACCCAAATGAGCATTAAATGCTGGACTTGCTATCTCGTACATTTATTTCGTTTTTAACTTTCATTTACTAAGAAGCAGGGCCATCGGATTGTTTCTGTGCGTGATGGAGTTAGTACCGCTTGGTTTGATAGAGTGTTTAATCTTTTAAAGATATCTCTAGGGTCCCGGGAAGTTTAGAAGAAAAGCTTTCCTTGCCACTTCAAGTGATGTAAATGATAGTTTCGAATTCAGAACGCGTAAAAGTGGGAATAAAACGTTGACAGTTTAAGTTTGGAAGTTCAATATGTGTGTTTCGAATTAGTTATTGCGTTATATATGAGATGTATATTTTGGAAGACAAACTTTGAATGCTAATAGGAAAAACGTTGAAAATATTTTTTCTTCATGCATTTCTGGCAGATGTTAATTGCTGTGTAAAAACTGACAGAACTAAACAGAAACAATAAATATGTTTTAAATTATATTTATTTGGAATGATTTGGACTTATTTGTTTGGCTTGTCGCTGTGCGGTCATTTTGTACTTTGATAGACCGGGTCCACAGTTTAACGTGATTCCAAACACTTTGAAACATCCATGCCATCACCAGGATTAGACGATTTATTATTTGATTTACATCAGCATTGGTGAATAAAAAAATATATAATTACTTTGATGTTAATGTGCAAAAATTTGAGAAACCTGAAGAAATATGTATATATAATTTGAGCATTTATAATTAAAACGACTGAAAGCATCTAGCACATCATCTTAACGTTCCCCAGCGGATAATGTTAAAATCTATGCATATTTAACTTTTTGTAATTTTAACAAGCTAGTAAAATTAAAATATTTCTCTTCATACTTTTAATTCTTTTCCCGAATTGTTAAATGAAGCATAATGTATAGATTACTATTCTAAGGCATGATTAAAAATTCTTTTTCACTATTAGTTTTTAAATTTCATAAAATCTATTATATAATAGCTATAGATTAAAATAATTTTTAATACTGGTTACTTGAATATATTAAATATTTTATGTGATAACTAATTGCTGCACTCAAAATTTCCATCTTATAATGTTTTATTTTTATTAGCTAGCTAATGTAGCTAATAAATAATGCACAGTTAAAAAAAAATAAATTAGGATAAACTTGCAGTCTAAATACTTGTGAATAAGGAATTAATGAGTTTTTTAAAATAAAACTTTTAACATATTAAAAAGCTACTTTGTATATTAAAGCAATTACTTAAATTTATAATTTTTAAAACTTAGCAAGTATTTACAAAACATGTAAACTTTTTTTAATGTCTGTACATAGACACATTTAACATCATAATTTGAGCAATTAAAATTACATTCCCTGTCGTGAATTTTGTAGGAAGAATTGTTAAAACAATAGACTTGTTATTTCTTTTCATAAATTTTAGACATTAACAATTTTTTTACATTGAAAATATGAAAGGAAGTTTTAGACTTAAAAAAAGTTTTTTTTTTTTTTTTTGTCTTTAGCAAACAGTGGCTCGTTTTAAATAATTTTTTTTTCCCATGGCCAGATTTTTTTTCGGTTAAGTAAATATGTTGGATATCCCAGTCCTCCATACCCAGTAAGTGCAATCATTATCATGATTTTACTTGAATCTTAATATTCACTTCTGTTTGTTTTGCTTCAAATTATCTCTTCCGAGTATTTAATTATACCCAAATGAGCGTTAAATGTTGGACTCGTTATCTTGCACACTTATTTCGTTTTTAACTTTCATTTACTAAGTAGCGGGCCATCGGATCTTTTTGTGCGTGATAGAGTTAGTACCGCTTGGTTTGATAGAGTGTTTAATCTTTTAAAGATATCTCTAGGGTCCTAGTTAGTTTAGAAGAAAAGCTTTGATTGCCACTTCAAGTCATGTAAGTGATAGTTTCGGAATTCAGAACGCGTAAAAGTGGGGAATAAAATATTTGTCAGTTTAAGTTTGGGTTCAATATGTGTGCTTCGAATTAGTTATCGTGTTATATATGAGATGCATATTTTGAAAGACATTCTTTGAATGCTAATACGAAAAATTTGGAAAACTTTTTTTCATGCTTTCCTGGGATACGTTAATTTTGGTGTAAAACTGATAACACTATAATTATAAAATAATATAAATATACAGTATATAAAAACGTTAATTACTTTGATGTTATTTCTTCAAACATTTGAAAATCTGAAGAAATATTTATTTATAATTAGAACATTTATAATTAAAGATGAAAAATCTAGCATAACATTCCTCAACATTTGTATCAAAAAAGACATAATTTGCTACCAAAAGTATGAAAGCTCTTTACAGTCACCTTAAATTTCCCAGCGGATATGCATATTTAATTTTTGTAATTTTAACAAGCTAGTAATGATTTAAAAATATTTATCTTCATACTTTTAATTCTTTTCGCCGATTTGTTAAATCAAGCTGTAATGTACAGCCACCTATTCAAAGCTTGATTAAAAGCTTTTTCACTATTAGTTTTTAAATTTCCATACAATTTGCATTATATAATAGGTTTAGATTAAAATAATTTTTAATACTTTTATCTTGAATATATTAAATATTTTATGTGATAACTAATTGCTGAGCACAAAATTTCCATCTTATATATTTTTTATTTGTTACGATAGCTAAAGTAATTAAATGCACAGGCATAAAAAAAAAAAATACATAAAAAAGGATGAACCTTGTAGTTTAATTACTTGTGAATAAGGAATTAATGAAATTTAAAAAAAAGATCTTTTAACACATTAAAAAGCTACTTTGTATAATAAAACAATTAATTAAATTCATAATTTTTAAGACTTGCAAGTATTTACAAACTATGCAAACTAATTTTCTAATTTATGTATAGGTACATTTAACATCATAATTTGAGCAATTAAAGTTACCTTCCATCCAGTAAAATTTGTAGGAAGAATTGCAAAAACAATAGACTTGTTATTTATTTTCATAAATTTTAGACATTAACAATTTTTTACATTGAAAATATGAAAGGAATGTTTTCAAACTAAAAAAAAAAATTTTTCTCTTTAGCAAACACAATGCCATTTTAAGTAATTTTTAATCCCCATGGCCTGATTTTTTTTCGGTTAAGTAAATAGTGCACTGAATACCCCTCCCCCACACCCAGTACATGCAATCATTATGATGATTTTACTTGAATCTTAATATTCACTTCTGTTTGTTTTGCTTCAAATTATCTCTTCCGAGTATTTAATTATACCCAAATGAGCGTTAAATGCTGGACTTGCTATCTTGAACATTTATTTCGTTTTTAACTTTCATTTACTAAGAAGCAGGCCATCGGAACTTTTCTGTGCGTGATAGAGTTAGTACCGCTTGGTTTGATAGAGTGTTTAATCTTTTAAAGATATCTCTAGGGTCCCTGGAAGTTTACAAGAAAGCTTTGCTTGCCACTTCAAGTGATGTAAGTGATAGTTTCGGAATTCAGAACGCGTAAAAGTGGGAATAAAATGTTGACAGTTTAAGTTTGGAAGTTCAACATGTGTGTTTCGAATTAGTTATTTGCGTTATATATGAGATGCATATTTTGGAAGACAAACTTAGAATGCTAATAGGAAACGTTAGAAAATATTTTTCTTCATGCATTTCTTGCAGATGTTAATTGCTGTGTAAAACTGACAGAACTAAACAGAAACAATAAATAGGTTTTAAATTATATTTATTTCGTTGGAATGATTTGGACTTATTTGTTTGGCTTGTCGCTGTACGGTCATTTTTGTGCACACTTTGGCTAATTAGACCGGTTCCTACAATTTAACGTGGATTCAGGGAATAAAATGATGACTTTTATGTTTGGAGTTCAATATGTGTGTTTCGTATTAGTTATCGTATTATATATGAGATTCATATTTAGAAAGACAAACTATGAATGCTAATATTAGAAATTGGAAAATGTTTTCATGCTTTCCTGGGAGATGCTAATTGATGCAATACTGACAGGACTAAGTACACCGAAAGACAATAAATATTTTAAATTATATTCATTTTGTTGTGTTTTTGACTGGAAGCAAAGTGCCGTTTTTGAAAATTAGTGATTGAATTGATGAGCTTTACGAAGAGCATGTATTATGTTTGTAAAAAACTGTTGTAGGTTATTTTTTGGAAGATAATTTTCTTCGTATTTATAGGGATGTTTTGAGACATTTAAGTTATGTAAATATTATTAGAGAGTAGTTATGTAAATATTATTATTATATGTGATCAGTGACAGTAATTCAATTGGGGATCAGTTAGTGATTAATGAACTTATAGTTTCTTACTTTTCAACGTAAGCTTTCTGACATATGGAAAACAATTTATTTTGTTAATAGTTACATAAAACCAAGTTTTGAGAATAAAGGACCAACATTTGCTTACTTTATGATATAAAATGTATAAAATTTAATTAGGCTATTTGTTTGCTGATATGTCCTTTAAAATAATATCAGCTGTCAGCATTGCTAATATATATTATTGATACTATGTAGAGTGAGGAACATTGATTTAAAATGATTAAACGATATTCAGTATTAAATAATAATATTCACATGGTAAATTAAAGCCGCTTGATTTGGCAGAATATTTAATCACTTAAAAGGTATCTCTAGAGTTTAAGAGAGTTGGAAGGATAGGTTTGCTTGACACTTGAAGTGATATAAGTGATAGTTTCGAAATTTAGAAAGCGTAAAAGGGGGGAATAAAATGTTGACAGTTTAAGTTTGGGATTCAATATGTGTATTTTGAATTAGTTACCATGTTATATAGGAGATAGGTATTTTGAAAGACAATCTTTGAATGTTAATACGAAAAATTTGGAAGACCTTTTTGCATTCTATCTTGGGAGATGTTAATTGTGGTGTAAAACTGACTGAACTAAACACACGGAAGTAATTATTTAAATTGATTCTTTCTAACTAAATATCTTCCTACATAATTTTAAAAGATTCAAATAATGTTTTCCAGCAGATTTCCGGTCCAGCTTGTATTTTTCATTAAAGTTGAATTGAATTTAAAAACATGTTAATCGGACTATATTTGACACATACAAAAAAACGATGAATCCCAGATTCTTAACATATATGTTGGACAAAAGCTTACGATGCATTAAAATTGCGATATCGCAGACTATTTGTGGAGGTCAAGTGGCTTATAATAATTTATTACATTTTAATAAATATCACTTATTGTGTTCTGAAATACACAAGGTTTTGAAAATTCGTAAAGAATAAAAAGAGAGCATTTGATACTACATACGGAAAAAATAGAAAAATGTTTTTTACTCCCAGATCGTTGTTTTAAAAACATGTTAATCGGGCCATATTTGACACAAAAAAAAAAAAAAAAAAAAAAAAAAAAAAAAAACGATGAATTCCAGATTCTTAACGTATACTGTTGGACAAAAGCTTACGACGCATTAAAATGGCTATATAGCAGACTATTTGTGGAGTTCAAGTGGTTTATAATAATTTATTACATTTTAATAAATATCACTTATTGTGTTCTGAAATACACAAGGTTTTGATAATTCGTAAAGAAAAAAAGGTATCATTTAATACTGAACACGGAAAAAATAGAAAATTGTTTTTACTCCCAGATTGTTGTTTTAAAAACATGTTAATCGGGCCATATTTGACAAAAAAAAAAAAAAAAAAAAGATGAATCCCAGATTCTTAACATATACTGTTGGACAAAAGCTTACGACGCATTAAAATGACTATATAGCAGACTATTTGTTTAGGTCAAGTGGTATATAATAATTTGTTACATTTTAATAAATATCACTTATTGTGTTCTAAAATACACAAGGTATTGAAAATTCGTAAAGAAAAAAAATAGATCATTTGAAAAGTAGAAAAAGGTTTTTTACTGACATATTTTTTGTTTTTACTGGAAGCAAATAGCTGTTTTGAAATTAACTGATTGATATGAAGAGCTTAATGAAGAGAATGAGATACAAAAATGAATTTTTTGTAAAAAACATGTTCTGGGTTATTTTTTGGAAAATAATTTCCATCGTTTTCAGAAAGATATTTTTTATACACTTAAGGTTATGCAAATATTAATAGGAAAGTACATTTTCTTTGAATGAGTGGCATCATAGTTCCTACACTTCTTAATAGTAACTTTTGATATGTGAAAAGTGGAAATGATTGTTTTCAAAATAATTTGAGAGTAAGGGCCCAACATTTGCATATCATGTGGAATAAAATGTAGAAAATTTCATTAAGGTATTTGCTGTCGATACGCTTTAAAAACAATAATGTCAGCTGTCAGCAATGCCAATATATATTATTGAGAATACGTAAGATTGAAAAACATTGCTTTAAAATAAGTAAATGATATTCTGTATTATAAGATAATAATCATATGGTAAATTAAAACCGCTTGATTTGACAGAATATTTAATCGCTTAAAAGTATCTCTAGGGTCCAAGAGAGTTAGAAGGATATCATTGCTTGCCACTTCAAATGACGTAAGTGATAGTTTCGGAATTCAGAACGCTTAAAAGTGGGAATTAAATGTTGACAGTTTGAATTTGGAGTCCTAAATTTGTGTTACGAATTAATTATCGTTTATATGAGATTCATTTATAGAAAGCAAAACTCCCATGCTCATATGAAAAATTGGAAGACTTACTATCCTGGCAGATGTTAATTGTGGTGGAAAACTTATAAAACTAAACAGGTCGAGAAACAATAGAGATGTTTCAAATTCATTTATTTTCTTTTATTGTTTGACTGAAAGCAATATGTTGATTTCTATTTGCTGATTGATTTGGAAATCTTTAGGAAAGGAAAATATTGGTGTATTAATGGTGTCTCTAGTGTCCAAGGGAGATAGACGATTAAAATGGCTTGCTACTTCAAATCATGTAAGTGATAGTTACGGAATTAATAACTCGTAAAAGTAGGAATAAAATGATGACAGTTTCTATTTCGGGTCCTAAACTTCTGTATCGCATTATTAAAGTTATATATGAGATTTATTTTATGGAAAACAAACTTTCCATGATCATATGAAATATTGGAAAACTTATTTTCATACTATTGTGGCAGATGTCAGTTTTTTGGAAACTGATTAACTGCACATGTCTAGAAACAATAGAGATGTCTTAAAGTACGTTTGTTTTTGTGATATGACTGAATACAATATGTTGATTTTAGTATTTGCTGATTGATTTGGAATGCTTTAAAAAATGAGATATAAATATTTTAAAAAATACTATAATAAAGAAAAATTTGGATTTTTGTTTAGAAAATTATTTTCTTCCTATTCATTAAAAAAATATTATTAGTCACATACACTTTTGCAGTCATTACAATGAATCTACACTATTTTTACACCAACGATTTAATATTGCCTATATTTTCAATATACACTTTCTGACTAATGGAAAAGTAGGTTAATGCTTTCTAGCATGAATATTGAGGGCAACGCACATAAATTTGCCTACCATATTTCATAAAACAGAAAAAAAAAATCCCTAAAGAATCTATTTGCCATTGTGAATCGTCTCTTTCATCACTAAATAACCGCCTTTTCAAAATTAATACACTAACTCCAAATATTTAATAATGAGAATATAAAGCAAGTAAAAATAAGACTTCCAACTGTTTAAACTGCATTAAATGATTATAATCACATGGGACATAAATGAAGCCTGTGTTTCCTTAATAGAATGTTTAATCTTCTCAAGATACATTTTCCGTCTAAGAAGGTTAAAAAAGAAAAGCCTCATTTGTCACTTCAGTGGATGTAACTGATAGTTTAGGAATTCAGACCTCGTAAAAGTGGGGATAAAATGTTGACTGTTTAAGTTTGGGGTTCAATATATGCGTTTCGAATTAGCTATCGCTATATATATGCACTGCATTTTGACAAACATTGACAAACTTTGAATGCTAATGTAAAATATTTGCTTCTCATGCTATCTGGGAAGTGGTAATTGTGATGAAATATTGATAAAACTAAACATGTCAAGTTGATTTAAATTTAATTAACATTTATCGCGTTTTGCCCTGGAGCAAAATGTAGAATGTTCAATATTTGCTGATTAATTTGATAAACACAAAGAAAAGGAAGTACTGTAGTTTCGATTTTTTTTTGTTAAACTTTTTTCTCCTTTTGATAAAAGTTTTTCCCTGATCAGGATGTACAAACTGAAGAAGACCATGACCACATATATTTACTCTAATTTGGCAACAGGCTGCACACACACACGCATAAAACTTAAAAGCTACTGATCATATATATGTTAATGAAAAAGGAATAGTATAACAAAAATGTGTAATTAAGAACATAACATTGATTTCTAGTATACAATACAAAGTACGTAAAACATAACAAGTCAGTATTTTTAATAAAATAACTATTGGAATGTATGACTAGGCAAATGTTATCAATTATTTTTGTTAGTATTGATTAATGAAAACCTTTGATAAAATATATAGAGAATTCTTTCAAAAGATCATTAAAAGTAAACGCTAAAAACTTTTAACTGAACTTTAAATGAAACATTTTTTCTAGTAATTAAATTCCCAATTTTGTTAAAGTAAAACGAAATACCATTCCATGATTTTACTTTTTTTTTAATCTAAAAGATTCTTTATCAAAATATATATAATGTACAGAATTACTTTTGTCCAAGTACCGAAAAAATTAATCGTTGTCTGCATGTGCCTTGACACTGTATAGTGGTCAGAGTATCGGGCTGTAGAGCAGTTGGCCCCCTCCATTGGATTAAAGAAGGAATCCATCCCTTTAGAAGGTACTCCTAGATATGTTCACTCAATATTGCAGATATGTTCACAACACATGTGAAGTGTTGAAAGCATCCCCGCCTGGTGCATTCTGGTAAAAAGGAATTTGCTTCGTAACGTAAAGCTAAATTTACTTCATAGGCAAAGCTAAATTTGATCAATAGGGTAATTAATTGAATTCATAGGGTAAATTAATTTGATTCATAGAGTAAAACAGAATTTACTTCACAGGAAAACTTAATCAGCTTCATAGTGTTCGAAGCAAGTACTAAGCAGAAGGCATTCCCTTCGAATTGAGTCAGCTTTCAGTATATGACATTACATTGACGGAAAAATCGTATGAACAAGTCATATTGGCCTGAGCACGTTTATTAATATTGTTAATTAACTCAATTCACCGGCAATCTCGGTATGAGACCAAGTTAGCACGGATTCCAGATATGGTGGAGAGGGGAATCCTTGGCGTCGTAATAACATTGATCTAGGAGCACGGGGGATAATCTTCACGCTGCCCCCATGGCTTCATAGGGAAGGAGATGTTTAAATTGAATCAGCTTCATATATGTTTTTCTTGTAACTAGGTGTGAAGATTCGGCCAAAAATATTATGGGTTCATTTAAATACCATTTTTATACTCTTGACTCTTCTATAATCTCCATCTTCTATATCTTTCTTATAATACCATTAATTTTTAATGAACTCATAACTATAGGCACAGTTTTTACACTATTTATGTACTTATTACAAGTTTAAAGATGTAGTATTTATTGCATTGCATTTTTTACAAAGATAACTTTAAAATTCTATCTCTAGATAATTAAAAATAATTAATTAATCTTAAAATTATATCTTTAGATAACCTCTAAATTCGCTTTAAGGAAATATATATCATGCACAAATCAGCATTATTAAATTAATTGATACCAAAGTATTATATAGATTAAGTCAACAAAGAAAATTTTTACATTTAGTCACAAAATTGGGATGGCTGACCAAATGGCAAATTTTTTAGTACAATTCTTGCCCTCCATCCCAGATGTACATTTTCTGCAGGATTTGCATAAAAATAACCCACCGTGAAAAGCTTCAATGATGACCAAATTGAATTATTTATCGCCCTGTAGTGATCTTAAGCTCCACGAAAATTCGATGCTTGGCAACCGACGGCTGCAGTTGGAGAGTCTCAGAATTTTGCAAAAGACATTATTTTTTATAAAAAGATTCAGGAGTGGGTTTTAATTGCGGATTTCTTGCAATCAGAATATTTAAAACACGACATTTAAAGTAATTAAAAAACACTAAATTCTAAATTATATGAGAATATTTTGAAGAAAAATCAACACTTTTTTGGGTTATCAATGGGAAAGACTATTATTATATTATAATACTTGTCAAAACACAAGTTAGAAGGAATTTTTATCATTATTCAGAATGTCAACAATATGTAATGGCTATTATATTTTTAAAAATCAAGACCTATTCTTGATAACATGGATAGAATAAATATTTTCAAACTTCATATTCATGAAAGATAAATATATTATTAGTTTACTATAAAAGAATTATAATAAAAGTACAAAAGTTATTTTCACATCCGTTTTTTCAATAGGCATCCACAAATAATTTAAAATCGTGTAATGCCTTTCTTGGCTCCAGGACATGAAAATCATTATCAGAGTATTAATTCATTATAAAGCACGTGATGTTATTATTATGAATCGAAGTAAAACAATGTTTGTTTAATATTATTCAGATGAATTACTATGTAGAGCTTTAGTGATTCAAGTTGATGGTTAAAGATTTATTTCATGAAACCATCCTTCTGTGGGTAGATATAGAAGGATCTGGAGCAAAACGTGACATATTAATTTTCGATCCCGTTCAAGCTTCATAATTTTATGAATGCATCGCATTCATTTTTACAAGCTATAAATAACAAATCGGAATATTTTGCGTATCGAATACAAAAATTTTCTATTGTGTTTTATATTATGCTAAGATTTCCCAAATAAGATAAACATCTTACATATTTAATATATTATTTTATAAGCATTTTAAATAAATATACATTTGAATGCAATTTTGTATTTTGGTATATAAAATTTTGAATAGAAATACAGAAGAATATAAAACATAATGTGTGTTTCATAGATGAAATTCTGTTAATAAAAAATGCGTGGGAATTACAATTATATGTAAATATATTGTAATTCAATGATATTTATTGAAAAATTTTCAAAAAAAAATATTTCTTATGTCACGAAATATATTTTATGATTACCACACACTAAAAAAAAATTATTTATTGAGATTAATGTTAAGTTATAAATTTAATGTACATTAACATTATTTAATATGCATTTTTAATATATGTTAAAATTGTAAATAATTATATATTAAAAATTATAAATATATATATTAATCTTTTTTTATATATATATTAAAATTAAATAAAAGCAGTTTTATTGTGTAATGACTTTATTTTAAATAAACAGCAAAGTATACTTATGTATTCAAAACTTTAAAAAATAAATATTTAAATGTAACAAAATATATACAGTTGTTAAATGTTAATAAATTTTACAGAAACATTGTGAGATACTGTCATGCTTAAATTATTTTTAAATGTAGTGATTTTTGAAAATATTTATAAATTTGTAAACTTATCAATTAATCATTTTGAAAATAATTATCAATTTACAATAATCTTATCAATAAAACATTTTGAAAATATTTATCAATTAATCATTTTAAAAATATTTATTAATTTATAATCTTATAAATTAATAATTTTTAAAATATCTATCAATTCATAATCTTTTCCATTAATAATTTTAAAAAAAAATATTATTTAATTAATATAATTCATTCTGAAAATATTTATCAATTTATAATATTATCAATTAATCATTTTGAAAATACTTATCAATTTAGGATCTTAGCAAATTTAGCAGTTGCATTAGAAAAAAAAATCCTAGCTATTAATTATGATGAAAACATTTATCAATTTATAATCTTATGAATTTATTTTGAAAAAATTTCTACGCTTTTGCTAAATAAATAAAGCATATGAATGAAATACATCAATTTTGTAAAATATATATTCATGCAAATTATGTATTGGTAGACAATTGAAGATATATTATATATTAGTTGAATATCAATCATAAAAAATATACAACAATTTAAAATAAAAATATTGAATGGGATGCACATTTTGAAAGAAGACACTAAATACATGCAATATTGAAAATTCTTTCACATTTCTCTTTGAAATTCTCAAGTGATAAACGCCCCATAGTTTTCGTAATGCAGAAGATTTATGTTTCGAAATGCCACAAAAACACTTATGAAATAGGTCGGATTTGAATGCACCAGCTTTTTTTTGTTAAAAAAAAGTGGACGAATCCCATCCATTTGCTTTTGTGTAGACATGACAAATACCACAGCTTACAAAGACAACACGTAAAGTGTTTTCAGGCTGCTTTTATCTCTTCAAAGTAAAGTGACGTACAAACAACTGAAACTGGAGATCAGAGGGTTTATTTGAATCTTTATATAAACGTGTGTGCTCAGAAAAAAATGTGTTGATATTTTTTCGTGGAATTGGCATGATATTTTTAAGTCTTTATCGCAGAAATGCTTGGTGTTTGCATGCTAGTTTTTTCTGGTTTGCTGTTTATGAGTTTCGTGGCTTATTGCAAAACCTATTTTGTTTCATACCTATTATTTAAAAAAAAAGAAACATTTTAACGTAAGTGTGTTTAATGTAAGTGTGATATTTTAATTTAAGGTGTATTTTTCTAAATGTGTTTTTATATAAGTGTATAATTCCTAACTGCTTTCTTGAGAATTCATATTTATCACAATTTTGTAAGGTTAAATGCCAGTGAAAATTGTTCTCTAAAGATTAAGTCTTTCAATCAGATGCTTCAAAACGAAGCAGAAAAAAATTATCTAATTTACAGAGAAAAAAATATTAAAATCATTTCCTTCTTTTAATTCTCTTGTTATGATTATTAAAAGCAAATCTACTCGCTAATGATTCTGATTTAAGTGAATACGTTATCATTATCACCATCATTACATGCTTTCTTTAACATACTTAAATTTAGATTAAGTCTACTGATTTTAAATGTTACACATAATTAAAAAATTAACTGTTATTTGGAAAACTGTGAAAATAAATTATTAAAAAAAAATTACGTTGCTGTTGTTTCTTATACCACTTGGTAGTCATCTAAACCAAGCCCCACAAACCCGTGTGGACTCATGGTTGAAGGGAAAGGTGAAAGCTTCTGTTATGATGGAACACCCGTAGGTAGAAGTCTGAAGTCTAACTTGGCTCCATGACGCGCTGACATTTTTAGAGAAATTGTTGTCAACAACACTCTACGGTCATATTTGACCCAGACCTACGACTTAAAGGAGATTCTGAGCCACTACAAATATCCATGGCACCGCGCGTCAGAGTGCTAGTTACTTGGCCATTCAGGCTTTACAGTCAGATTCAGTCATATGGCCATATGTCTGTTCAGCCATATCAGATTCAGTCATATGGCCAATCAGGCTTTACAGTCAGATTCAGTCATATGGCCATATATCTGTTCAGTCATATCAGATTCAGTCATATGGCCAATCAGGCTTTACAGTCAGATTCAGTCATATGGCCATATATCTGTTCAGTCATATCAGATTCAGTCATATGGCCAATCAGGCTTTACAGTCAGATTCAGTCATATGGCCAATCAGGCTTACAGTCAGATTCAGTCATATGGCCATATGTCTGTTCAGTCATATCAGATTCAGTCATATGGCCAATCAGGCTTTACAGTCAGATTCAGTCATATGGCCATATGTCTGTTCAGCCATATCAGATTCAGTCATATGGCCAATCAGGCTTTACAGTCAGATTCAGTCATATGGCCATATATCTGTTCAGTCATATCAGATTCAGTCATATGGCCAATCAGGCTTTACAGTCAGATTCAGTCATATGGCCAATCAGGCTTTACAGTCAGATTCAGTCATATGGCCATATATCTGTTCAGTCATATCAGATTCAGTCATATGGCCATTCAGGCCCAATATATATATAATATTAAATACTATCCTATTTGTTTACGTTTAAGATTGAGAAAAATATCGTATGTTAAGGTATTATATGATAATCTATGATATAATATAACATATCATTTACTCATAGGGCCAATAAACGCCTGATGGTTAGACCTCTGAATCTAAGAAACTTCTATAAGTTCGATACTTCTATAAAAGAGCTGAATCAAGTATTTCTTTAATACTTTTTAATTTATTGTATTATGAGTCTAATGAACTAAGTCTAATGAATGCATTCAAACACATTTTTAAATGCATGTTTTAATTTATTAAGCAAGTATAACAAATCAATAGTTAGAGGATATTTAATAGATAGACGGTTTGCCTTAGTTAAGGAGAATATAGGAAACATTGTTCATATAATAATTTCATTATGAATAGTGCTATTTAGCCGGGTTATAAATTTTAAAGACGAGGTAATGGTAGTCCAAAAGCCATTTCAAAGATGTGTGGGGCTTCACGAAGACCGGTGCAAATGAATAATGACTTTTAACGTTGTGAATATCACTTATTAAGCATAATGTATAGTTTAATTCTATCTGCACTTAATAACATAAAGCCTACGGTAACAAATGTTTCAACTTAGTCCAAGATTTGTGAAATTAAGACCCAGTGCAAAGTGGCATTTAATGCTGAAGGAATGGGGTGCACTTAATGACGTTTTAACGACAAACTTGCTATGAGTAGGAGGATACTAAGTATGAATTGATATGTGGATTTGCGAAAGAATATGCAAAACTTTTGGGGAAACCTGATATGTTTTTAAGTGTTCAACTCCAAGATAAATTCGGTTTAAAACTATTTATAATAATTTAATGCATTCTGCTTTCTAAGGATTGATAAAAATGTAACATGTTAAGTAAATAACGACTTACATAGTATGATACACATAAAAACATATATCTTAACATAGTTGTATTTAAAAAAGATTATATGATTAAATGTGCCTCTACTTTTATATAGATTATGATATGAGAAAAAGTGTGAAAAAATATGTGAAACATTTTGGACATTTTTTTGTGTGTTCAGTTGTTAAATACGTATTAAAATAGATACTGTTTAAAATTTACAAATCTGTTCGTTACTTTTTACAATTATTTGTAATTATTAAATTAATTCCTTACACGAAACTTTAATTATAATATGACATAATAAGCCATCAATATTATAACGTATTATAATACCAAAACATAATAATTTATATTTCTTAAGAAACAACAATAAAATACACCTATTATATATTCTAGATAGTTTCACAAATAGAAAGAATGTATATATGTATACTAATACTCTTTATAATTACAATATATATAGTATTTAAACAAGTGCATTATCTTAATTAAAGATTGTTTCCAATAACTTCGAATCAAAATTAATTTAAGGTTTGTTCAAAAGATGCGTGGTTTTTATCATTACATAAATATTAAGATTGCACAATGATACATTTATTATTATCCATTTTTATAATAATATTTTTAAGGTAAATTAAAAAATAACAACTACTTCAATGTATTTAATGTAATAATAAAATATAACTGACGCATTGACATCTTAAATAAATCGTATTTTTTATATATAATAATTTCACTTATTTGCTTGCTTGACTTATAATTTAATTTCATTGAAAATAAATCTCCTTCTTTGATATTTTCCATATTATTGATACAATAATGCATTTTATAAATTTATGGATTATTTTTTTTTTTTTAATTTAGCATCTCATTCAGTAATTATTTTATAAACATTTTTATTATTTCATTTATTATTTTTATTTTCAACAACACGTATTTAATATTGATTTTTTTTTAAATTCAAATTTTTTTAAAAATGTTTTTATGCAGTATTTTATCACTACTTAAAAGTCTGTTATTCGTTATGAAATAATAATATTAAATAAACTTAGTAAGATAACAATTACATTAATAAAATAACTTTTAAATATTTATTCTTCGGTGTAGTTAGGATAGAAATTCTATAATTTTGGTTGATTCTTTCTGTGTAGGTTTTTTATCATTCAGATTATTATTTATACATAACAATTAAATGTATTTTGAATGACAATTACATTTAATTATCAAATGTTCGTAATCTTTCTTTTTAAATAAAATTCAATTTATGATAAAATAAAAAAAAGGAGTTACCTATTAAAAATCGTGATTTGTTTACATTGTCAAACATTTAAATTGCTTGTTTACGAAATTCATTGACAAAAGATCACAGTTTAATTCCAAACTATCTATAATCAGTTATAAAAATTCACTTCACTAAAATGTTTTAAACAATTCATTTATGTAACTTTTTAGATTTAATTTCTCTAAATTTAACATTTCATTCAATGAATATTTTATTAAATGGAAATAATTTATTTAGTAAAATTACGAATCATATTAATTATTCCATTGGGTAATTTAGACGTGTAAATAAAATTACTAAAAAGTATTCTAGCATTTGCTATATGTGCATGATATGAATGTTTATTAAGGATAACTTGTTAAAAGATTATAAGAGATTATTTTTTACATACATAATAAATTAAATTGCTTGTTTACTACAGTTACTTTTTAATTAAATTTCCATTGATAAAAGATCACTGTTTCATTTCAAACTATCTAATAATAATCAGTTTATAAACTCATTTGACAAAATGTCATTTAAGTAATTTTTAAATTGTTAATTATCTGAATTTAACACTTGATTTGATAAATATTTATTTAATAGAAATCATTTATATAATAAAATCATACGATTTTATAAAAATTATTCCATTAGGTAATTTAAGGATGTAAATAAATTTTCATTAAATAGTATAAATATTACTACATGATCATAATATGAATGTTTATTAAAGATAACTTGTAAAGATCCCATTTTAAGAATGAATGTATTTTGAACGTGTAAAAGTTAATAACCTTTTACACGTTCAAAATATATTCATTCTTAAAAAGAAAAATATTTGAAGATCTGAATGTAATAGAAGCTTTTTAAGGTATTGTAAAATAAAAGACAGTCATTTATCTTTTTTTTTATTATATTACCTATTTCTTGAATTATATATAATTTCTAGAAACTCAAAGCATTAAACATATGTTCTGCCATCACTATTTTTCATAGTAAATTTTTATTAGTAGCCTGCTAAGTAGATATGTTTGAAGAAATGTCATTTGTGAAATGCTATATATAGCGATTGCAAGTTGTATTCGTGTATTTTAAACAACAGTTGAGTCTAACAAATCTCTTTTAAACATTGGACCGTTTTATGAGCTATTAAATAAATAATCCGCAGCTTAAAAGAACCATTTGCGAGCAGAAAATTTTGCAGAAGAATTAACTTTATGGTTCTATCATTTCAGAAATGCGTGAGTTAGATTGATATAAAATACGCAGCGGAAAGCGCAGTAACATGGGGTGCGTGCAAAGGAATAGAATTTCTTTCAGGAAATGACCACAGGCACGGAAGTTTTAAATTGTCATACACAGTTTCAAAAGTAAGATATTATGATGGAATTTATTATTTGTTAAAAGGCACAACTTTTGTGTTTTCCTGTTTAGATACACGTTTCAAACCGCAACGATAATGACCTAAAAAAAAATTTATAGGACGAGAAATTATGCTCATTTCTTCAACTGTCATCAGTTTTTTTTTTTTATTTTGTAATTATATAAAACGTAGTTTTTCTATATTTTGAAAATTGACAATACTACTGTTCCCAAAAGGAAAGACCAATTATTTAAAAAAATAATCTTCCAAATTTAATCTATCGCCTTCTAAGTAATTCCTCCGGACACAATGCACTTAAGCCGACTTTTTTCCAATCCTCAATGTTTGCTAAAAGTCATCGGATGTCAGGGAAGGCCTTCAAAGCTCGCGGCTATTCACGTTAAATCTCTTCAATCTTCTCAAAACGGTATCCCCGAAGTGGTCTTTTGAGTTTTGGGAATAGCCAGATATCGCACGGTGCGAATACGATGGTTGTGGAACGATATGGGTAAGTCACGAATAATCAATGCAGTGGGAGTTGGCGCATTCAGTGTTTTCGGTAACAATCCAGATTTGACGCGTTGGAGGCCCAAAATGGAATTGACCGATCCTTTTAAAATGCCAGTATATTACTGTGCCCAAAAAGTAATCTACAATATATTAAAAATAAAATTCAAATATATTATGAAAAAAATATATATATATATATATATATATATTGAATGGCATATGCCCATTTTAAAAAGTAGTGGACGTTTGTATACTACTGTGCCCAAAAAGTAAGACCAATTGTTTTTTTTTTTTTTTTTTTTTTTTTTCAAAAACTCTTTATTTATTCTTTCAAATTTATTGCATCGCCTTCAACGTAATGCCCTCTGGACACAATGCACTTATAACAACTTTTTTTTTCCAAATCTTTAATTTTTTGGACGTAAGCTGCGTCGGTTTGGTTGAGGGTCGACCAGACGGCTCTTCGTCTTCAAAGCGTTCCCTGCCTTCTTTGAACTGTTTATACCACTTCTAAGCATTTCTTTACTATTTAGGAATGCTCACCAAAAGCCTTTTGCAACATTCTATGCGTTTCCGCAAACAAAATTTAATGCAAGTTCTTTCAAGCAATTTAATGCAAGTTCAATTAATTCAGACATTTAAAAATCGCCGGAATCAGTTTTAGCATCTCACAAAGCCAAGCGTAACTCAAAGACTAATGAATATTTTGGCGTCAAATTTCACACAGATGTCAAGAACAGTGCCCAAACTAAAAAAAAAAAAAAATGAAATTCTATAATCCCGGGAATTTTAAATTGAAAATTGGTTTTACTTTTGAACGCAGTAATACTTTTATAAGATACTGCGTTTTTCAATGTAACTATCTGATCAAAATTTGAAGGTTGTTAAAAGAAACCAAAATAAGTTCTTTTGGATTAAAATATGGGATTAAAAAATAGCCTTTAAATAGTGTGGCTAAAAGTCCCGCCATATTTAATGTAAGAAGTATTGTAAACCATTCATTGCCTGAACCTGGTGTATAGATAGTAGCATTATCACGTCGGCCCATTGAGATTTAGGGAAACTTCTCGCCGGCGAGATTATGCTTTCTGTTTATAACAAAAATAGACTGATCATCATTGGTCCATGCGATTTGGGTAGTGTGCTGAGAAAATAACTTGATAGTTTATACTTTTATTTTATTTTCTTCTTCATTTCTAGATATAGGGATAGTTGCAATTTTTATTATCTTCGTAGCATATAATTTTCAGTTGTTCATTTGTACACAGTGTATTTTTAACATTACACAGTTCGAAGGAATTAGCCAATCAATGATGAGGCAGAAAATCAAGTTTAAAAAAAAAAAAAAAAAAAAAACACCTTTTGACTCTTTGGAGACAAAAAAAAAAAAAAAAAGAAAAAAAAAGAATTTCGATTAAAACCAGTTTACACAAGTGGGGGTGACTATTTCTGTAGTGTAATTGGAAAAAAATAATACCACTGAATTTGTCCTATTTTTACAGTAGATGAATAAATAAAAACTAACCAAAAACACTAAACAAGTGTTAGTATCATGAGTGAGTAATACGCATGACATATAATTTTTAATTGTTCATTTGTTGCAAGCAGTATATTTTTAACGTTGTAGAGTTCAAAGAAATAAACCAATCGATGTGAGACCGAACACCAAGCACCTCAACCCCTCCCCCACCCCGCGCTAAAAAAAAAAAAAACAAAGAACTTTTGAATCATTGAACGCGGAAAAGAATTTCGACTAAAAACCAATTTAGACAAGTCGGGTGATCATTTCAGTAGCGTAATTGGAAAAAAAAATCATGACCACTGAACGAGTCCTTTTTGTACAGTAGATGCAAAAAAAGAAAAGGTAACTACAAACACTGAGTGTCACTTCATAGTATCATGAGTGAGTAGAATACAAATCCATCATTGATTAGATTTATACAAACATTAGGTTTAGACTACATTTAGACGAAATATACGATCAGAGAATAATATCATACTTTCAATTCTTTCACTAACTATAAATGAAAGGGATTCTTTTTTTTTTCGTCAAGTAAAATATATCATTTGAGTAATTGCGAGAAACCCAGGCTTCGTGCAACAACTCTCATGTTTATAGAAGAATTTATCTCAACCCTGCAACAATTGCATCCATATTTGAAATATCTGGACAAACATTCGTCGGTCCGGGCATTGCAGTTTGAACAAGAAAAACAAACTCAGATACCTTTTCTTGTGAGCATGTCTTTCAAAAGGTTGCACATCCTTTGAAGGCTGACCAAACAGCCGACACCAATAACTGCCAAATCAACTCCCTCATGCTTTTCGATTGTCATCTGAACTACAAAGAGCCAGTTTGGTTGGCGTTGTTGTGAGATGTTTAAAATATATATTATCAAATCCAATTTAAGGATGAATTTACACAGCTTAAGAAGGATTACTGGAAGAATTTGTCCAGATTATGATGCTTCTACTAGTAAATGAATAGAGCACTTTCGCAATGCTGCTCATTTACATAGCTCAAAGGTTTTCAGATTCAGTTGCTGTCAAGCCTAAAATTGTTCACATAGAGAAGCTCATCCCTTTCTGTTGCTGAACATACATCAGATAAATATTCGCAATATTTGACTTAATGTAGTGATATAAAGTGTTGCAATTACCAGTAGTACTTCTATATACTAGTGACAAATCTTTGTCAACTGAGCTAAACAGTGCTTTGTCCAACCTAAACTTGAAATTTCCTGAGATATATTCCATGGTAAATAAGAATATATTTTGTTACTTTCATTTTTTTTTATATTTTAATTTTTATTTTGTTGTTTTTTTACAATTTGGGAAAAATATTTCCGAAATGTTCTAAACTCACTCAAACGACAGCAATGAAATTTTCATGTTGTCAAAAATTGCGTTTAAAGAATTAACACTAACAGCCAATTAAAAGAAAATATAACATAAAAAAGCATGAAATAAAATATTCCATTCAGATTTATATGATAAATAGCCATCTCCATTTAAACAATTTAAGTGATGGTAAAATATGTGTGTTTCTTCAACTTTTATAATTTTTATTTTTTATTTTTTTTAGAGCTGCTGTATTTTAATAATCAAATTTATTCTTGAACTCACTTTTGCATAAATTCTCAGTCTAGAATTTATGCATTTATAGAATCTGTTGAAATAATTAATACGTATTCTTATCCTCTTAACAATAAATTTTTAAATGTAAAAACATAAATAAAATTAATTGTTTTCTATTGTTAGCCCATCTTAATTAATTGTGCATAACCGATCGATAACTCAATTAAAATAAATTTGCATGGTTACAGTTTAGATGATTATTTAAAATGGTTGTTAAAATGATGATTATTAACAATTTGCTTGAAACATAAAAAAGTAATTAGGAAATTAAATATATCAGAAACTTAAAATTTGATATAAAAACTTAGTAATTTATGATTCAAAAGTTATAAATTTAAAGTAAAACTTTTAACAAAATAATTTTAATTGTAGATTGAATTTTATTATGAGATTACCAATTATTGTTTACTTAATAATTTGTAATTCCACTCATATAAATATTTTGTTTGACTAATGTTGGTTCTGAATTCAAAGAAAAAAAGACCCCACTTTTCAAATAAGTTTGAATTATATTGAGACAAGAATGAAATTAATTTTAAATAAGTATTGAAGTACTATATATAAAATGAAATACTTACACGTCCTTCATATATTTTTATTAAATAAATCACTTTGCTTAAATATTCTGGTAAATGCGTAATGATAGAATAATCTGTATTAATTATACTGGTAATGAAATAATGATGTTACTTAACATTCAGTTTCAATTCACATAGATATAGGGATATATATTAACTAATCTCTCAATGCGAAAAAATTCTCCTTTTTCTACCGTTAACTGATATATAGAGAAAAAGAAAACAACAATAGGACAAAAAAATCCTGCAACCATTATTTTTCGCCTAAAAAAAAAAAACGAAATTCCTTGACCACTGATTGAGTTGTCCTTTTCTTATTTTCATTTAATCCAGAAGTAGCAGTAATAAGATATGCCTTCTAACGAGGTTATGTAAATAGGCATAATGTATTCTGATGCCAAATTAAGATAACTAAAACAAAAGTCTCTGAAACTCAAGTCGTAAAAATTTCCTTTTGCCTTAATAAAACCTAACAACTGTTACTTTATAAAATCATTGACTTACGCTACTTTAATGAAATTGGATTCTTTGGATTCTTTGATTATCAAATAACTAATATAAATTAACTAATCGAATGTCTGAGAATAGTAACATATATTTATGGTAACGGAGCTGATCGTGTTTTACTTTTGTATGCCACAAAGATGCCACACTTTGTTTTGGGGCCTGAATGGCCGAGTGGCTAGCGCTCTGGCGATCGGTACCACATGTTACGGGTTCGAGTCCGGTCGGTGCCAAGGGTGTCTGTAGTGGTTCGAATCCACATAAACCGTCAGTCCCGGTCTAACATGATCGTAGAGCGTTGCGGGGGTATTTTTACTCCGTGTCCGTAGCTTAGCTTGAGCTACACGCACCTACTGGGTAGTACTAGGTGAGTAACGTCTGTGCAGCGCTTGCCTTAAAACATCCAAGATCAGCTGCATTAGAACAAATATCGATGATTCCTGAGTCTTTTAGAATATCAATTACCCACTTTTATGCTTATAGGATGACGTCACAATAACGTCCCGGCGGTGCCATGGATGTTTGTATTGGTTCGGAATCCACTTTAAACCGTAGGTTCCGGTCTCGTATTACAGTTGAGCGTTTGAGCTGACAACCTTACCACGTAAAAAGAAAAACATCTTTGTCTCGAAATCTACCAGTAGGTAGACGGCCTTGGTCCACAAAGGACTGTTGCGTCAATGATGATGATGATGCCACAAACAGTCCAGTGACGGGTGATGAGAAGAAGGCACTGTGAACTTTTAAGAATAATTACCACCTACATGCGTGTCGTAAAAGAGAAAACCAGTTAATATACCCAATGAAAGCATGATAAAGAAATGCAAACTGCTTTGTGCACATCATCATAATCACCTTCGATTATCCGCTGTTTTGATAGCAATGACTGCAAAGCAGACTGCCAACGTATTCGAATGTGAGTTTTCCTGCATTCTAGTGGTTCGCATTATTATTAGCTACATGTAGGGATTATTATATTTAATAGATTGGATACATAAATTGAAAATAATTCTTTAGTTATAAATATAGATGGATTAATTAATGTTAATAAATCATAAGTAGAAAAATGCATAGCAAAATTTTAAATAAAATAACACTAAATTTATATTTAATAATAAATTATAAATATAAATTTTGACTCGTCAGATATATAATTTATATGGAATAGTAAATTGTTTCTCAGTAGTATCAGTAAGTATTAGTATCTCTCTATCAGTATCAAAATAACAAGATAGTAAACAAGAAAAATAAAAATAAAAATAAAAAAGAAATACAATACTAATATATATAAATAATAATAATAACAAATCATATAAATAATGAATTGTTTCACATATGCTAAAGATATTAATTATTTAATTATAATATTATCAACTATGCTATAATAACAACAAAATAAATAAGAAAAAAAATTAAAAAAATACAATAATAATATACATAAATACAAAATAACAATACAGCTTTATAAATAATATATTGTTGTTTTATTTTGAAAAATTTTTGTTCCTGTGTTATAATGTTTGAGACATTATAATGTAAACAAATTCAAATTAATTTCTATCACTTAAAATCTTCTAATGCATATATATATATATACATAAATTCAAGAATATAGATACATAAACTACCAACAAATATGATGCTTTTTCTTTTTTTTTAGTGGTGAGAAAGAAAGGAACATGAAAATTTATGTATCTATATGTCCTGTTGGGTATAAAAACTGTTTGCTTGAAATTTATGCTGTGTCTTTAAAATAAAAATGCGCATTTTGGAACCGAAAACCTCCACAAAGCACAAAAAGAGATTTTTCAAAAGAATCAAACTAAGGCTTGTCGAATGTCACAAAGAAATAGAAGATTGGAGATCTACCTCCTACCTACATCCTGGAAAAAGGTGGGAAAAAAAAACGAGTGTGACCGTTTCGAACCGGATTTCCGGAAGAAACAGAGTTGTCCTGTGCCTTTGCACTTCTCTTGCAAGGCAAGGACACCAGTTTAGAGATGAAGTCCTTGTCTGTCTAAAGGAAAGGAATAGATGGAAAAAACTTATCCAATCTTCTGAACTCTCCAGGATCCACGTACACATATAAAAGCATTCGGACATTTCTTTGGCAAAAAAAGGAGGATATGTTTAATTCAAGGGTGTTCTATTCATAAAAGAAAGTGATAAACAGTTTCCAAAGTCTCTAAAAGTACTTGGAAGTATAATCGAATACGCATAATGCCAGTTTATATATCACAGCGGACAAAGAATATTTGTCAAAAAGTTTGACATAGACTAAAATCGTATGTGTCAAAAGTTATTTATTTAGTTTTGACTTTTTTTACGAACGTTTTTTATATGTTTTACTATGTACCAATTCTAAATACTTCTATTTTTTACAATTTAAAAAATGTAATACTTGTATTTATAATTATTTCTTAGTTACAATTCAATAGAACATCAATCTAAAATAAATTTGTTCATCCACTCAATATGAATACTAATATGTAAAGAAATAATGAATAAATAATAGTAATAAAAATATCAGAAGTAAATTGTTTCACATATGCTAAAGATATTAGCTATTTAATTATAATAGCAGAAACTGTGTTATAATAATAATAAAATAAATAAGAAAAAATAAAAAAAATAATAGAATTCTAATATATATATATGAAGACAATAAAATTTTTTAAAAAAATATATTGCCCGGTTTTATTTTCATAAAAAATTGCTTCGCCTGTATTGTAATGTCTCAGACATTATAATATAAACCAATTCACATTAATTTATATCACATAATATTTTTTTATTGGTTTGCTATATGAATTCTATGTATATGTCTAGATTCATGAATATAGATTCATAAACTGTCAACAAATATCATGCTTTTTGACTTTTACAGACAAGTGAAAGAAAGGAACATGAAAATTTAAAGATATATATGTACTGTATGTTATAAAAAATGTTTGTTTGAAATTTATACTTTATCTTTAAAAAAAATGCGCATTTTGGAAACGAAAACCTCCACAAAACACAAAAAGAGATTCTTCAAAAGAGTCAAACTAAGGCTTGTCGAGCGTCACAAAGAAATAGAAGATTTGATATCTACCTCCTACCTACATCCTGGAAAATTCGGGAAAAAGGACGAGAGTGTGACCGTTTCGAACCGGATTTCCGGAAGAAACAGAGTTGTCCTGTGCCTCTCTTGCAAGGAAAGGACACCAGTTTAGAAGATGAAGTTCCTCGTCTGTCTAAAGGAAAGAAAAAAAGTTATCCAATCTTCTGGATTCTCCAGGATCCACGTATACAAATAAAAGCATTCGACATTTCTTTAGCAAAAAAGGAGAATATGTTTAATTCAAGGGTGTTCCTCTTTATAAAAAAGTGATAAACAGTTTTCGAAAATGTCTCTCTGAAAGTACTTGGAAGTATAATCGAATACGCCTAATGCTAGTTTATATATTATAGCGGGCAAAGAATATTTGTCAAAAAGTTTGACATAGACTAAAACCCTATGTGTCAAGCGTTATTTATTTAGTTTTTACTTTTTTTTTTGCGTAACGTGTCCTATATGTTTTACTATGTACCAACTGTAAATACATCTTTTTTTAACAATTTACAAAATATAAAACTTGTATTTATAATTATTTCCTTAGTTAAAATTCAATAGAACACAAATCTAAAAGTAAATTTGTTCATCCATTCAATATGAATACTAATATATGTAATGAAATAATGTATAAATAATAATAATAATAATATCAATTGTAAAAGTTTCACACAAGTCAAAGATAACATATTAGATAAATATATTAACTTAATTATATTAGTAGCAGCTGCGTTACATTAACAATGAAATAAATAAGAATAAAAATTTAAAAAAACAATAAAATACTAATATATTTAAAGAAATAATAATATATAAATAATAATAATAATAATAATAATAATAATAATAATAATATAAATAGTAAATTGGTTTATATATGTTAAAGATATCACATTAACCAAAGATATTAACTATTTCATTAGATTATTAGGGAATTGCTGTATAATAACAATAAAATAAATAAGAATAAAAATTTAAAAAAAAGACATTACATTACTAATATATATGAATACAAAATAGCAATAAAATTGTATAAATAATATATTGCTATGTTTTATTTTCATCAAAATTTCTAAACCTGAATTATCATGTTTCAAACATTGTAATTTAAACAAATTCACATTAATTTCTATCACATAATATATTTTATATAAATTTTGCTATATGAATTCTATATATATATATATATATATATATATATATATATATACAATTCATCAATATAGATTCGTAAACTGTTAACAATTATCATGATTTTTGGCTTTTCTAGTAGTGTAAAAGAAAGAAACATGAAAATTTAAAGTTATATACGTACTGTAGGTTATAAAAAATGTTTACTTCAAATTTATGCTATGTCTTTAAAAGAAAAAATGAGCATTTTGAAACCGAGAACCTCCACAAAGCACAAAAAGATTTTTCAAAAGAGTCAAACCATGGCTTGTCGAATGTCACAAAAAATAGAATGTTGGAGATCTACCTCCTACCTACATCCTTGAAAATTCGGGAAAAAAAAGACGAGTGTGACCGTTTCGAACCGGATTTCCGGAAGAAACAGAGTTTTCCTGTGCCTTTTCACTCTTTGCAAAGAAAGGACACCAGTTTAGAAGATGAAGTCCTTGTCTTCTAAAAAGTTAAAGGAACGGGAAAGGAAAGAAAAAAGTTATCCAATTCTCTGGATTCTTCAAGATCCACGTATACAAGTAAAAGCATTCTGACATTTCTTTAGCAAAAAAGGAGAATATGTTTAATTCAAGAGTGTTCTACTTTATAAAAGAAAGTGATAAACAGTTTTCGAAAATGTCTCTCTTTTTTACTTTGAAGTATAATCAAAATACGTATAATGTCAGTTTATATATCAGAGCGGACAAAGAATATTTGTCAAAAAAGTTTAACATAGCCTAAAACCCTATGTGTCAAAAGTTCTTTATTTAGTTTTGACTTTCTTTGCGTAAGGTTTTACATATGTTATACTGTGTACCAACTCTTAAATACTTCTTTTTACAAAAAAAAAAGCAATGCTTTTATTTATTATTATTTCTTAGTTAAAATTCAAATGGAACTGATATCTAAAATATTTATTTACTTGTTAAATATGCTCGTTGATTCAATATCAAAACTATTTTGACTTATGATTTATTTGGGCATATAGTATTTGTCAAACCCTATGCGTCAAAAAGTTATATTTATTTAGTTTTGAGTTTTTTTGAGTAACGTTTTTTTATGTTTACTTTTGCCAACTGTAAATACTTCTTTTTTTTTTAAATTTTAAAAGGTTGTATCCTGTAGTTATATCCTTAGTTAAAATTAAAATGGAACAAATATCTAAAATATTTATTTACTTGTTAAATATATTCATCGATTTAAAAACTATTCTGACTTATCGTATTTGGGCATGTAATATTTGTCATAAAGTCTCAACTAAAAATGTCAAAAGTTATTTATTTAGTTTTGACTTGTTTTTTTTGGTAAGGTTTTTTTATGTTTTACTATGTATCTATCAAATATTTTTACAAATACAGGTATTGCTTATTTTACAATTAAAAAATGCAATAATTGTATTTTTAATATCCTAATTAAAGTTTAATAGAACTGAATCTAATTTTTTTATTTAAAGTTTGTTCATCGATTCAATGTAAAAATTATTTCGAATTAAATTATTCGGACATGTAATATTTGACATGCAACTCTCAACAAATTGAAATTTAAAAATTATATTTAATGGAAATTAAAAATTAGAAACAGAAGTTAAAAATCCATTTGATATCAAATCATTGAATAATTTTTTTAATCAAAATTTATTTTTAGTAAGGAATTAATTTTTTTATAAAATTAAAATTTTATTATACGAGCATATTTAATTAAATATTCAATAAAAATAGTTAAATTAAAGGAACAATAATATATTTTAAACCGTAATTGATTATGAAGAAAATAAAAAATATAATTTTTTTTATGTCTAGGAAAAAATTTTTTTAAAAATTTTCTTAATTTAAAAATTTCCTGTTTTATACTTTTCTTTTATATTTCTTTTTTTAATCTTCAAAAATTAACATTTATATTTAAAATTATTCCCTCATTTAAAATTCAATAGAACATAAATCTAAAAAGTCTTAATTTACTAGTTAAATTTGTTAATCTATTCAAAGTAAAAACTATTTCGTATTAAATTATTTGGCCATGTAATATTTGACATGTCCTTATGCAATCTAAATGATTTGGAATTTCAATTTTTTTTTTTATATAAATTAAAAATTGGAAAACAAATAAATAAAAATATACTTGATATTGAAACATTTAAAATATTTTTTTATCATAATGTAATTTTAATAAGAGATAAGAATTTATTTTTTTCATGAAGATAAAATTTTTATTTTACGAGTAATTTAAATTAAATATTCAGTGGTATATAAATAGTTAAAATAACGGAACGAAAATTACTTTTAAATCGAAACTGAGTATAAAGAAAAAATATAATTTTCACATAATATTTTTTTTTGTTTGTTTAGGAGAAATATTTTATTAATGAAAATTTTTAATTTAATAATTTTTTTTTATTTATATTTACATTTTCTTTTGAGTTTTAATATAATGGCATGTATTAAAATATATTATTTTTCATGCAACTTAAAGACATAAAATTTAATTTCTCCACAAAATTAATTCTTATAAATTTAATTTCTACAAATATATTTTTTATTTTTTTACGCTTATGAGAATTTTTTTATTAATAAATATTTTTAATTTAATAACTTTTGTTTTTATATTTTCTTTTGGAGTTTTAATATAACTGCACGTATTAAATTTTCTTACATGCAACTTAAGGACGTAAAATTTAATATCTCCACAAAATTAACTCTTATAAGTTCAATTTCTACAAATATATTTTTTAAATAAAATATCAACAAAAATTTCTTTTAAAAAATGCCAGAAGTTTTATATGGTGCTTAAAAAGAAAAGACTTTAAGACTAATCTCTACTTTATTCGCATCCAAGAGAAATGTTAAAAGCCATATTTCACTTTCTCACGAATATTCTTGCTTTTTATTGCACATCTTACATAGGCTTTTAGAGTGTAAGGAATTTTTAACGTAAGAAGTTAAGTCTTCTCAAGAATAAAACACTTTTGTGTATTCAGTCAGAAGATTTTTTTTTCATATGAACATAAAATCTGTACCTTATAAAGGTTCAAAGTAAATACTACTCTGTCCAAAAGTAAGACCAATTTTCAATTAAAATTCCTGGGTCTTATGTTATTTCATTTTTTTTTTATTGTTTAGGTTGGTGGCACTGTCCTTGACATCTGTGTGAAATATGACGTCAAAATATTCATTAGTCTTTGAGTTACGCTCGGCTTTGAGACAAGCTAAAAATGATTCCGGAGATTTTGAAATGTCTGAATTAATTGATCAAAGAACTTGCATTAAAATTTACTTGCGGAAACTTATAGAATGTTGCAGAAGGCATTCGGTGAGCATTCCTATATCGGAAATAAATGTTTGGAAGTGGTACAAGCAGTTCAAAGAAGGCAGGGAACGCTTTGAAGACGAAGAGACCTCTGGTCGACCATCAACCTCAACCAACAAAGCTTACGTCCAAAAAATTAAAGATTTGAAAAAAAAAAAAAGTTGTCATAAGTGCATTGTGTCGGAAGGGGATTACGTTGAAGACGATGAAATGAATTTGGAAGAAAAAACAAAGAGTTTTTGAAAAAAAAAAATTTGGTCTTACTTTTCGGGCAAAGTAGTATACAAACGTCCACTACTTTTAAAATTGACATATGTCATTCAATATATATATATATATATATATATATATATATATTATTTTTTCATATTATATTTGAGTTATATTTTAAATATATTGTAGTTTAAATTAGTTTTATAACAAAGAACATCAAGTTTATGAACACAATAAAATATTTTAATGATAATTCAACGCTTATTTATCATTATTGAAGCTATCATAAAATTATTCAGTTGATAAATAATTTATTTATAATCATAATAATAATTTATTTACAATTATTTTTTATTAAGTTTTATGTTAAGAATTTATTTTTATTCTGATTAGTATTACTGCTTACAAAAAATAAGAAATACTCAAATTATCACAGTCGCATGTTATATAAATACACTTTAATAGAACAAAATAATTTTTCTCTTCTTAACGTATTAAACTCTAATTAATCATCAAATTCTTTTTCACTTTAAAATACTTCTACATTTTTTCATATTTTGGTAATTTTAAATAAAATTTCATTTCATGAAATACCAAAAAAAATCATTTCTACATAGATCAATTTCAAAAATTATAACGCATATTAGGTAAATATTATCTTAATCAATAATAAATTTTAGTCAATAATATGCTACGCTTTTTTATTTCATCTTTACTGATATTTTCTGGTTAATTTCGGGATTGTTTTCTTTACAGTTTTTTCTTTTTCATTTAGTGATATTATCTGCTCTTAAGACTTTCTGATATGACAGTTTGATTCTGATGTGACAATTTGAACATATTATTAGTTATCTTCTATATTCTGCATGAATTATTTTTTTTTATTTATTCAAGACATATTTTTAATATAATTTTTTTAATATTAAATAATATTGAAGTTAAATAACCCACATCCTACTGCTAAGAACAATAAGTAATAATAATTTTCATCAACGATCAACATCGATATAAATAAAAATTGCAAATAGGATTTCTATAAATTAATAATAAATTGATTTTCTGGTTCTGTACTGGTTTATTTTATTTACCGCTTTTTTCATTTACTAATATTATCTGCTCTTAATACATTAGTTTAAAAATGATATTCTATATGCTGCATGAATTATTTTTATTTATTTGAGAAAATCTTTTGAAATATTATTTTTTATAATAAATGATATTGAAGTTAAATAATCCATACCTACTTCTAAGAAAAATAAGCAATGTGAATTTTCACCAATTATCAACCCAGATTTAAATAAAAAATACATATAGGATTTCTAAAAGTAATAATAAATTAATATTCTGGTTCTTTCTGGTATATTTTATTTACCCCTTTTGTATACTTTTTTTGTCCTTTTCTGTTATTATCTGATATTCTGTTATTATTTAAGACATCAGTTTAAACATTATATAGTATTCTGTATGCTGCATGATTCATTTTTTCTTATTTACTCAAGAAAATCTTTCGAAATAACATTTTTAATATTAAATAATATTGAAGTTAATTAATCCACATCCTACAGCTAAGAACGATAAGTAATAATTTTGATCAATTATGAACATCAATATAAATTTTAAAAAATGCATACGATTTTTAAAAATTATAATAAATTAATTTTTAATTCAAAATCTACCAAATTCGCCATTACTCCAGATCTGTAGTGAAATGACGTAGATCCTTAGATTAGTTCTCCATTAATTACATTCAGTCATTACAGCTGTAATTAACTCAGATAACTGCTAAATGCAAAGGCGCATTAATTTGACACTCAATAACATCACTAGTTGGAAATCGTCGTTTGGTGCATAATACCATCAAAAGCATCCTGTGATCGAACAATGGGACAAATCACTTTGGCTGGCCTTCAACGCTGTAAGCTGCTAGTAATTAGCACATTGATTGTACACAATTAGCACTGATTTTCGAGGAGGGTAGCCATTCAAATCGTGCCTAAACACTTGATGAGAAATTTCTCGCTTCGCAAAAGGGATTCTCTCGAAATTCTTACCCTTACATGCACATAATGGTGTTTACCTTCGATTAGAATGTAGTTGTTATAATATTTGCAATATTCTGTAAATACGTTTGTGTGTTAATTTAATTCTGAACTTATTATACTTGTCGGATTACTATTTATTTAATTCTAAAACTATATCATGGTTCATTATATGTTGATTCGTTTAATTCCACAATGCAATGTGTTCTTTTGATTTTTAATTGCTATTTTAAACCAAATTTAATAAATCCGACTTTAATTTTTAAGTTTGCAATTTTCATGTTGTTCAATACATATACTAAATATTTAATTATACTGGAAACAAAGTGTGACTGTGTTTTAAAATGTTTATCTAAATTAAAATAATTATCTTTTTAGTTATTTAATGGAAATGTCTTTTTTAGATTTTTTTAGTGCTTTTCCACTTAGAATATATGATCTATTACGTTAGGCAGATAATAAGTGTCAAAAAGTGACACAACCTGGAAGGCATTTCAGAAATAAGATTTGTTCAATTTATCTTTTAAATATTCAAGAAAAATCGGATTATATAATGAACATATGAATGCATTTGTTGTGATGTTATTGAACTTTAATTTATTTTATTCTACAAGGATGTTAAAAAAATGTTTATTTTGTTGGTTTTCATGAAAAATATGAAGCGAAGTTCAATGATTAAGGAGTTACATTAAAATACATGTATAGTGATTGCTCTTGCTAAACAAACTGATTATATTTCTAAAAGTTCTTTGACCATTCTCTCTTCCTTTGATGGAATTAATTATGCAGCACATGAAAATGTATGTATAGCGAATGCAGCTATGGCGTTATCAAATTAACGATGTTTATAAAATAATCTTGTTCATTTATTTTGATATTTTCATATATATATATAATCTATCAAAAATTATAATAATAATACGCATTTTTATAAGAACAATTCATCTGGTTGTTGGCAGTTTGAAAATGTAATAACTAAGAGTCCCACTGAAAACCAGGCAAGGGCAATCGATAATTCAAATGTTTGCGTACATTAAAACTATATATATGTATATATATATATATATATATATATATAACAAATTTTCTTAATTTTTGTTTTAAAATGTACGTGAGAGGTTCAAGAATAATTCTATGCTGTTTGCATACCTTGTAATATTTTTTAATGATCTTTGGTGATTTGCGAAACAATTTGAACACATAAACTAACATCACGATTAAAATGCCTTATGAGAATCCTCCAATGTTTGCATATTTAACGTAAAATCATAAAGTTTACAATAACAAATACGTCCTTGCTGCAAATATATACCATTTCAAAGGTGAATTAAAATTCAAACAAACATCTTTGTAAATTTAATATGTGATTTCCATAGTCCATTTAACGCGTTGCTCATATGTATACGAATATTTAGTTACTTGTAAGCATGCGCCACAAAAATAACACATAAACAATTAAATAATTCTACAGTTAAGATACATTATGAAAGTCATACGTACCGATGTTTGCATATTTAAAATAAAGTAATAAAGGGTACAATATAATCTTAGACTTTGCCGGAAATATACACCTTTTAAAAGGTGCAGTAGAATTCAAACAAACATCTTTGTAAATTTAAAATGTGATTTCCATAGTCCATTTAAAGCGTTGTTTGTTCCAAGAGCTTGTGTGCCAATGCGCTATCAATCCTCAAACACGTGCAGTGCTTTGATGTTACTGCAGTGTCAGCCTGCATTTGTAGAGCTAATTTAGCGTCAGACTTTCCATTGCAGCGTGTTGTGCATGAGGGTTGGATAAATAGACCTCGAATTGATTCAGTCCTAGTGCAAGTTGGTGTAATATAGGTTTCAGAGTTTGGTTCTCGATTTGTATGTAGTGGAGGGGAACGAATCCCTAACACACTCGACGTATGATCCTCCAGATCGTAGAATGACAGACCATTGGATCAGATGCTGTTACGGAACGCAGACTCGTTACTGTAAGTAATGGGTCAATTGTAATGAGCAATTATTGTAGGTTGAATCTGAATTTATTACAATTGTATTAATACAGCGTGTGAATTGATAAACTCATACAGTTTATCTCTAACCAATTCGAGTTCGGAATTGTTGTCGAATAATTATGAAGTTTATAAAAATTATAATGTTATTCTTTTTTGTTAGGTGATAAAAAATTGGTACATTAGTATTCTACTACTGTGCTCAAAGTTAGAACAATTATTTATTTTCAAAAACTCTTTATTTTTTCTTCCAAATTTATTCATCGAATTCAAAGTAATCAACTCCGGACACAATGCACTTTTGTCAACTTTTATTCCAATCCTCAATGCATGCTAAAAAGTCATCAGCAGGGATGGCCTTCAAAGCGCGTTGCGATTCAAGTTGAATCTCTTGAATCGACTCAAAACGGTTTCCCCGGAGTGGTCTTTTGAGTTTTGGGAATATCCAGAAGTCACACGGTATGCATACAATAGTTGTGGAACGATATGAGCTTCATTTTTGGCGAAAAATCTCGAAGAATCAATGCATTATGAGCTGGCACATTCAGTCATTCAGTATTTTCGGTACCAATCGAGATTTGACGTGTTTGAGGTCCACAATGGAATTGACTGATCCTTCTAAAATTCCCCCTTTCTAAAAATGTCCCTTTTCATAGGTGTTTGCATTATTTTGATATAATTACCTATACCAGGGGTCGGCAACCTTTTTTGTGTCGGAAGAGCCAAAAATGGCAATTTACAAAATTTCAGTTTTTAAAGAGCCACAAAAATTTTTTTTTCTTGCCAACAATAAATAACAGGTGAGCTGAAAGGTTCGTAGGCTGACACATACATGGCGCTACTAGTATTAAATCCATATGATTTTTAGTTAGCCCTAACCTTCAAAAGACACGTGTATAAATTTGAAAGCTGTTGCACTATTAGTATGTGAGTTATAGCATTTTTAGTGTTCATCACGTGCAGCCTGCTCGGCTGACAGTCGATTGGACTCCGGTGTGAAATGATGGAGCCATGTTTTATCCATTGTCACATATCGACGCAAAAATTCGGGTTTATTACGATTGAACAGCTCCAAACACTGCTTAGAATCATCAATTAGTTGTTGTTTTTGGTCGATTGTGAGCTCGCGTGGCACCCACTTTGAACAGAGCTTTCGCATATCCAAATATTCATTCACGATATGTCCAACACGTTCTTTTGATATCTTTAGGGTCTCAGCTATTTCAATCTACTTCACTTTACGGTTATCAGAAATTGTTTTGTGGACTTTTTGATGTTTTCGTCGGTAACAGCCTCTTTGGGGCGTGCATCGTCCTCGGTGCTCATTTCGCTTCGTTTAAATTTAGCAAATCACTTCTCTACGGTTGATTTTCCTGGGGCAAAGTCCGAATAATGTTTATCAAGTCAAGCCTTGGCTTCAATAGTATTTTTAGCCAAAAAGCAATGTTTTATTAACACACGAAATTCCTTTTATCCATTTTTTCAAACTAGCAAAAGTTGCTTCACTAAAAATGCTATAACTCACATACTAATAGTGCAACAGCTGTCAAATTTATACACGTGTCTTTTGAAGGTTAGGGCTAACTAAAAATTATATGGATTTAATACTAGTAGCGCCGATTTAATAATACTAGCCCACCTGTTAGTACTCGCATAAATAAAGTTTTTTTGATAAAAGAAAACTAATCTATTTATTCATATGAAAAAAAATATATATTTATTCATATGAAAAATATCTATTTATTCATTATATCATTCTATTTATTCATTATTAGATAATTACTTATTATTTAAAAAAAATTAAAACAATTAAACATTTACTTACAACACTAACTTGTACTTCAATAACAAACAATTGAGCAAACAAATTCAAGGGGAGCATTGGCTTTGCGTGGTTTTAGAAAGTTTGGATAAATTTGGCTCATAACTTGTTGCTTTAAGTTTCAAACACGACTCTAAATTTTCATTTGTTAGTTGGCTTCTTACTTTGCTTTTAATTATATTCATGCAAGAGAACGCTTGCTCGCACGAATATGTCGGTCCGAAGATAGTCAGCACTCCAAATGCCAACTTCTTCACCTCACTGTAGCAATCCGGAAGACTATTCCATGCGTCGAATATAAGTGCCTCAACTCACGGCATTTCTTTTAAAGTTGTCCACTTTTGTTGCGTTACGTACATACATTTCTGGACCTCCAACTTGCTTTTCAACTCTGTAAATTTTCCACTCCACAAAGATTTACTTTTAAATCGATCAATTGCATTTCTAGAGATCCAGTATCAATTCCAAATGGCTCAATGTGGATTTCGTTACTATTTGTGTTGAGAGGATTTACTATTAATGCTAGAGTGGTTTGTTGGTTTTGAATTGCTCAAACCTGTCAGCAAATTCATCTTTAATTTTTTTATAACTGTGCTGGAGTACCTCGTGTCAACAGTTGCACTGGTTTTATCATGATATTGCTTTAGAAATTGAAAATGAAGTAATTTACCGCTCTGAATTTCTTCTGCAAAAAGAATTACTTTTCTTCTAAACAAACCAATTCTTCTACCAAAACATACGCTGGGTTTCCCTTTCCTTGCAGTTTAGATTCAGCTCATTTAATTTCGCTGTGATAGCCATCATAAAGTAAAAAAATTTTTGCATCCATTTACGCACTAATTCAGGGTGATTAATGCGTTTTTCATTTAGGAATGTATTTATTTCATTCAAGCACAAAGCAAAACGTTTCAATACCTTCAATTCTTAGGAAAGCCATCGCACTTTATTGTGAAGAAGGAGGTCGGTATACTAAGTCTCCATTTCGTTTAAGAATTCTTTAAACTGACGATTGTAGAGTGCTTTTGACAAGAGGCTGTTAACAATCTTGATTACAAAATTGATGACATCAACTATTTCGGCCGGAAATGTTTGGGCACAAAGCGCTTCTTGAGAGAAGAACGTCATGCAGTGAACGGAAGAACGTTATGAAGTGAAACGTAAGAATTTCGTGGTTTATTTTGCTCTAAAAAATTGTTGTTGCCCCTTATTTTTACCTGTCATACTTCTGGCTCCATCAGTTGCTATTGAAACGATTTTATTTAAATCGATCTTATTGTCTTCAAGGCATTTTTGCACGGCATTCGCTATATCTTCCCCTCTAGTTTGTCCCGAGAGCGGTAGCAATCCTAGAAGTTCTTCTTTTGACCTTGGGAAGACATATACCTGATAAAAATTGCAACTTGTGCTGTGCCTTTCATGTCGCAAGACTCATCTATAGCAATTGATAAGGCAGAAGAAAGTTGAATATCTTCCACCTACAAATATGTTACATTTGAAGGTTTAGGGGAGGGGAGGGGGAGGGGGGGGGAGGGGTTTAGGGGGGGGAGGGGGAGGGGGAGGGGGTGTCGGTGAAAAGCTAGTACAAGTGGTTGAGAGATAGAATCGGTGCCTAATCCTCGTTAATCGATTCAGAACGATTCTTAAATGTTTTTTTTTTTTTTTTTGATAAAATAAATAATATTTCAGTAGGGAACTAAAGGGCCGCAGCTTCACATCCAAAGAGCCGCATTTGGCTCGCGAGCCGCAGGTTGCCGACCCTGACCTATACATATAAGCTAATCTTCTGAAGTGCTAAGAGCTTGGTATTGTTTAACAAATAAAGGAATAATAGGTTAGACTAATTATAAATTAATTATATTTTAGTAAATTAACATTTATTATTCTGAGCAATATCATACTTAGTTGAATAAATATTTTCTTCATAAATATATATTATTTTTCAAATCATAAAACAAAAAGTAAACGGAATTTATTACAAATTTATCTCAAGAAATGGCCTCATTTTCATTTTATTATCCACTCCCATGCTTTTGTTCTTTAACAGTCACACGACGACGACACTCGTTAAAGATGCGTTGAATGCTGTGCTCTAATATTTTAAGACATTGAGCACTAAAGAAGCAAATTGCTTTCATTTTCCGTCTTCAGAACCAATGAAATATGAAAACCAAAAAGGGTCTTCGTGAAAGACATTTTGGTTAGACTAATTATAATTTAATTACATTTTATTAATTTAACATTTAATATTCTGAGCAGTATATTATTTCTTTATTCTTTCTAAAACTGGAAAAAAAGAAGTAAATGGAATTTATTGCAAATATCTCAAGAAATGGCCTTATTTTCATTTTATTATCCACTCTCATGCTTTTGTTCTTTAGCAGTCACACTTGTTAAAGATGCGTTGAATGCTGTGTTCTAATATTTTAAGACATTGAGCACTAAAGAAGCAAAGTGCTTTCATTTTCTTCTTCTGAACCAATGAAATATGAAAACCAAAAAGGGTCTTCGTGAAAGACATTTTGAGAGGCAGCTAAAGGAAGAGAAGAGCTAAAAGAAGGAGAGAAGAGAGGGTGCCAAGTAACAGATTCCAAGCGGAAAATGCCGTTATAAAAAGAACTGTCAAGAGGAAAATATCATCGAGAGAAAAGTCTCCAGCGAAATCTAACGCTGGGGTATAAAATGCCAAAAATATGTTTTATCGCAGTCCAATGCAATAAATAGCAAGAATTCGGTACTTTTTTGCTCCGTTGTGGTGTGAGATTCAAACGAGTTTAAAAAAAAAAAAAAAAGATGCATCAGGAATTCTACATTATTGCTTAGAATACTTTTTTTTTTTGTTGCTGTTATTTTTTGCAGTGATGGATGATGCAGTCTTCCAAACAGAAGTTCAGAGATTGGGAAGGAGAAACATATTTGCTTACAGAAAATCATTCATGGCATGCACGAATATTTGTCATGTAGTTTCACTGGCCCGCATTGAAAACTGTAATGCTTTTGTATTTACATTTGTATCTTGAATAGTTATTTTATTTGTTATGTTTAGGGAGTATTTCTTTGGCTGTATGAAAATCAAATTGCACAGTTTTTAAAATCTATCAATCTGAACTTATTCTTTTGTATTCCATCAATACTGTTAAATCTTACATTATAGAAGAGTTGAAATTTTAGTATAGTCAAACTCTGTTACAAGTCTTAAGCAGTTACGCATCAGTTTTTATACTACTGACCATTAAAATTGCTACACCAAGAAGGCGACATGCTACAGATGTGAAATTTAAACGAAAGGAAGAAGGTGCTGCGATATGTAAATGGTTTTACATTCATGGCATGCACGAATATTTGCAGGCGCGGAATATTAATTTACATTTTTGTCTTGAATAATTATTTTATTTGTTATGTTTATTGGAGTATGTTTTGGCTGTATGAAAGTCAAATTGCACAGTTTTTAAAAACTATCAATCTGAACCTATTTTTGTTTTTAAAATTCATCAATACTGTTAAATCTTACATTATAGAAGTGAATTTATTTTAGTTGTACTATAGTACGAATAGTCAAACTCTATACAAGTCTTAAGCAGTTACGCATCCGTTTTTACACTACTTTCCATTAAAATTGTTACACCAAGAAGGCGACATGCTACAGATGTGCGATTTATACGAAAAGAAGAAGGTGCTGTGATATGTAAATGATTAGTTTTATGTAAATGATTTTACATTCAGACAAAGCAGACGCAGAATATTAATTTACATTTTTATCTTTAATAGTTATTTTATTTGTTATGTTTAGAGTAGTATGCTTTTGGCTGTATGAAAATGAAATTGCACAGCTTTTAAAATCTATCAATCTGAAATCCATCAATCTTTTAAATCCATCAATAGTGTTAAATCTTACTTTACGGAAATGGTTTTTAGAGTTGTACTAAAATATGAATAATACATTAATAGAACAAACAGTTACTAAAAGTGCAAATTAGATATTAGAATATAATAATAATACATATTACTATGTTATATCAGCATACTAAAAGTACACTAAATAATATACTAATAGAACAAACTCCGGACAAGTCTTAAACAGTTGCCTATCATTATTTAGTTTCATTTAGAAACTAAGACTTAAATTATCACAAAATTTCATAAAAAATTTAATCGACATTGATTTTTTCCAATGTATTTTAATTTTTAGTCTGGGTGTATGATCCCACGCTTGTTGAATTATAAGGGATTCATCAATTAATTGAATTATATTTGTCCTCCATGCCAGCAAAATGTCGACTGGACGCTCACACTGCTTTTTTCTTCCGTCTTTGCAATGGAGCTAAGTTTCAATTGTGATTTTCAGGTTTAAACTCAGAATCCCTACTAACAAATTAATGGAATTCCTACTCCAAACGCTTTTTTAAAACACCATTAAGTAAATTTGGGGCTTATAGTTTTAATGTACGCTATTTTCAATGTGGCATATAATTTAAAGTCTTTCTGTTAAGTTGAAACATTCGAGAGGATATATTGAATATTCTAAACAAGACTCCTGGAATTGAATGTTTCTAATTATGGTGCTAAATATGTGTGCAGTGTAACAGATCATTTTGTTTCTAGGTGCCACCCCTGGGAAATTCTGAATCTTTTACTCGTATACAATTGGTGACGAAATTAGAATCCAATTGAGGCCAAAATGTCATGTTCTTTATTCAAATATGGACAACTCACTAATAAACTTTTAGTGAGTAAGCGGTCTGATGGCCAATTGGCTACCGCTCAGGTCTATGGTACCACCTGCTTCAGAATCTAATCCTGGTCGTAACATAGATGTTTGTTAGCGCTTCTGAATCCGTGTTGAACTTGTAGGTCCCGGTCTAATTATCCTAAAGTGTGCACAAAATCAACATCAAGCGACAACTAAACTAAACTATAGTGAATAAATATAATTATATTTAAATATATTTGCTCACTACAAGCAAAAACAAAATATGCATAAAAAAAGGACAACAATTACTAAGTATTCCTATAAAAAAAAAAGGACATTACATGCTTTGAATTTTTAAATTGGTATTCTCTGTCGTTCTTTAATTCCCCTCTAGAAAGGTTTCCCACAGACTGTCTTAGTTTTAAATTTTATTGTTTTACCATGACGGAAAATGAAAGCAATCTGTTACTCTAATGCAAAATGTTTTAAAATATTAGAATGCGGCATTTAAGGTATCTTTAAAAGGAGTTGCGTGTCTATTGACTGTTAGAGAACGGATGATAATAAAATAAAAATATGACCATTTCCCGACATAAATTTGCAATAAATTCGATCTCGGTTTTGTTTCATGACGAAAGATGATCGCATTTTTAGAAATAAAAATTTGCATATTTATTTATGTAGTACTAGTTCGAAAAATATATATTTGGTTAAATATTTTAAAACAAAAGCTATTGTTCATCTACAACTTGAAATAAAAACTATTAAAAATTAAAGATGGTTTTAATGCATACTATTTCAAATATATTTAGAAAAATTTTAATAATTTACCGGCTAATAAATGTGATTAAATTTAACGTTAAAAATTCAAAATTACTTAAAAATTATAATGCATGATTAATATTTTATTAATTAATTTAAAAGTTGATATTTAAATAACTCTTTTTTTTACGTTATACAAAATGTTTATGTATGCATTATGTTATATAAGCATTAATTATACATATAATGAATTAAATATGATATTATTTGTCTTCTCGTAATGATATTATAGTAAAATGATTATATGCTGTTATGTATTTTGGAAATATGCCACAAAAAATGTATTAAATTGTCTTTGCAAGCATTTTCCTTGTTACGACATTGGCAGGTTGCAGAAAATAAAACATTTTTTGATTTGGTAATTCTCATAAAAACTTTTTGAGTTTATAAAATATTGCCTTAAATAATATAAATGGTTAAATATATCAATCATTTTTATTTAAAAATTGTCAAGAGTTTGTTTTTCTTCCACTTTTAACCCGTTGCAGTTTTTAAGAATATTATAGTGCCAGTCTGAAAAATTAATTGAAATCTAATATCTTAAAGTTTTCAACCGTAATTCTTGTTTCACATAATAGAATCTCAAATAATGGTTGAAGTCAGTTTTTAAAACAGGCATCATTTTCATGGCATGTTAAAAATAAAGTTTTATTAATTAAAAAATTAATAGGAAAATATTTTTGAAATTTTTGGCTGCCAATTTATGAAACAAAATAGTAAGTTCAGTAAAAAATTGTGTTAAAGCCTACACACATCCATCCGTCCATTTATATATACATAGAAATACATTAATAAAATATCCAAATTTTTGTAGATTCAGTAGATGTGCAGTAGGCTTTTGGTTGCATCTTGATAACGTTGAATCTGCTTTATAAACTCTCAGATAACTTGTTTTATCTATGAAATTAAGAGACAAATTTATGCATCAATTATAATTATTTTATTATTTTATAAAATTTTGTTTTTATTATTTAAAACATAATATTAATTTATTAATGTTTTTTTCTTGTTTAAATATTAATTTATTTTAGCTGAAACAAATTTTATGTTTTTCGTTATTTAGAAAGTTTTATGTTTATAAATTTCACTAACATAGTTTTTTGTATTAATTTGCGCTAATAAGTTAATTTAAAAATTATATGTATAAAATTATAAAATATTTTATAAAAATTTATATCCATATTAATTATAAAGTTCACCACGTCTATGAAATTCATAATCAATGTTTACTTCTTTTATGTATCATTAATTTAAATAAAACAAAATCATTTGAGTGATTAACAATATTATACAAGAATATATTATATAGTATACAAACCAGAAAATCAATAATTTTATTCGTGAAATGAAAAATTGGGAGGAGAAATTTGAAAAATAATATAATAATGTAATTTTTTTATATTTCATAATTAATTATTTTTAATTTTCACTAAGTAAATCCTAAAGTATATCTTCAGACTAAAATAAAATTTTTAATTAACATCATGTTTTTTATGTATTGTATTAATGTATAATTATTCCGATAAATTTATGACGATATCGATCAGCAATTAAGAATCAATTTTAAAAAGTCGCATGCTTCTGTAAATTAAATAAGTTGCTTTTCTTAGGTGTTTTTAAACAGGAAGCTCATTATTATAATTAGTAGTATAATAAAAACAAACTATATTAACGAAAGATAAAAATTTTCAGCACTTAGAAATTCTCCCGATGTTAATTAGAAGTACGAATGAAGCCCTCAGGAAAAATGTTTCTTCATTTTAATTTGTATAGTGCTATATTATTAATAAATAAACATTTTTTTTCTTCAAAAATTATATACTTAGATTGTAAAGTATCTTTCATAGAAATATATTTTAGAAAAAAACACACATTGAATTATATTGTATTAGTTTTGTAAGTAGTTTTAAAAGAATAATTAATTATATTATTGTAAACTAGTTATCCATATAGAGTGTGTACTAAAAAAAAAAAAAATTACTGTTTTCAAAATAGAGAAATAGAAAAACGAATTCGTTAAAAATAATTTATGAATCAAAATTATGTTTCAGGCCATGCAATTAATTATATTAAATTTCTTCATTAAAATTATAATTAATAAAAAATTAAGAATATTTATTTATTATAATTTATCGTACTTTTATAAATTTATTTAATCTATTTATTTTATTATAATTTTAAGTTACCTAAATCAATGTTCGGGGGCCTGATGGCGAATTGACTAGAGTTTTAGCTCTCGGTGATCTAGGTTTGGGGTTCGAGTCCCGGTGTAGCCATGGATGTGTGTGGTGTCTTGGGATCCACTTTAAACTATATGTTCCGGTCTAATGTGACTATATAGTGTTGGGCGTCGGGCGTACAACTCTATTAAAATATTGTATGCTGTACAAACTAGAAAATCAATCCTTTTATTATTGAAATAAAAAAATTAGAAAGAGAAATTTGAAAAATAATATAATGTAATTTTTTTTATTTCATTATTAACTATTCTTTTTAATTTTCACTAAGAAAATCCTAAAGTATATCTTCAGGCTAAAATAATATTTTTAACATGATGTTTTTATGTATTGATTTTATGTACCTTCTTCTGATAAATTTATGAAGATACTGATCAGCAATTAAAAATTAATTTTAAAAGTCTCATGTCTCTATAAATTAAATAACTTTCTTTTCTTAGGTGTTTTTGAACAGGAAGCTCGTTATTATAATTACAATTATAACAAAAAACAACTAAATATAGAAAAATTTCCAATTCTCCCGAGGTTAATTAAGCATTAATAATTAATATACTAATGAAGCACTCAGCAAAAATGTTTTTCATTTTAATCAGTATAGTGCTATATTATTAATAAATAATAAAAAAAAATTCAAAAATTATATACTTATATTATAAAGTATCTTTCATAGAAATATATTTTAGAAAAAAAAAAAAAACCCAAAATGAATTATTTTGTGTTAGTTCTCTTAAGTAGCTCTAAAGGAATAATTAATTACAGAATTGTAAACTAGCTATCAATATAGAGTGTGTTCTGAAAAAGAGTGACTTTTTTAAAACACAGTAATAGAAACACGGGTGTGTTAAAAATAATTCAAGAATCAAAATTATGTGGTAATAATGTTAAATAAAATTAATGTTTAATAAAATTATGTGTTAGGGCATGAAATTAGTTACATTAAATTTCTTCATGAAAATTATAATTAATAAACATTTATAAATATATATGTATTATAATTTATCATTATTTTATTAATTTATTTAATCTATTTATTCTTATTACGATTCTAAGTTAATTAAATTAATATTCGAGGGCTGATGGCGAATTGTCTAGAGCCCTGGCGCTAGGGGCGAAGGTTTTGGGGTACGAGTCCGGGCGGTACCATGGATGTTTGTAGTGCCTTGGGATCCACTTTAAACTGTAGCTCTCGGTTTAATATAAGTGTGCAGTGTTGGCTGTAAGACTGACAACCCTATCCCGTAAAAATGAAAGCATCATCTCTCTCGAAATCTGCCAGTAATCAGACCGGTCAGACTGCCCACCATGGGGCTGTCACGCCGATGGAGAAGAAGGAGACACAATGTCTTATTGTTCATGTCTGAACGTTCATTTCCTATCACATGAATTTGAATGAGTTGCAATATGAATTGTAAGAATTGAAAATAATCATACTCCTGTCATTAATTTACTAAAACCTTTATTTTATTCAAAGTACCAAGAATATGCAGGGTACGTCTAGATTTATTGTCTAGATTTCCTTACCTTGTACATTTGGAATTTAAAAAAAACATGATTTTGAAATCGTAAATTACAATTCAAAATTTCATATGGAAACTATTTGGTTGAAGCGGAGTTGCTGTATGAGTAGTTATGACGTCACAATTAAAAATGGCTGGATTATAAGTGAAACCAATGTGGGTGTTATTAATTTTTAAAACAAAATCAGTTGCGTATCATTAGAGAGTTTTTGCATACCGTATTTTGGACGTCCGTTAGCTTTTTCCCTAGCACGCATGCTCATAGGGAATATTATTACATATACGCATGCGCAATTCCCTATGAGCATGCGCGCTAGGGAGAAAAAGCTAACGGACGTCCAAATTACGGTATGCAAAAACTCTCTATTATTAACTCCATAAGATCGTATAAGCAAGATTCTATATTAGATAATTTTGTACGACATGGGTAAAAGAATTTTCAGGAATTATCCCATACCCATACTCCCAAAGATATGGCTCAGCATATCATAGGGAGGTATTGACCTTGTCCTTGTTATACCTTTAACCAACAAACCATCCGCTTTACAGTTAAATATTCCGCATGTGACTGTACAGAAATTTCTGTTTACCTGGTTTCATAGTCATGAGTAAAACATGCATACTTCCAGATGTTTTTGCTGCTTGTGCATTCACCAATTTTATTTTGACGTCATATTAGCCACCACACATGGTCAATACAATTGTAGAATTGTTAGGCACAAAAGAATTTAATTTAACAATTTAACTTTTTAAATTTATATATTTCTCAGTGATACCGCAGGTTTCGGGTTCGAGTCCCGGCGGTGCCATGGATGTTTGTAGTGGTTCGGAATCCACTTTAAACCGTAGGTCCCGGTCCTAATAGGATCGTAGAGCGTTGTGGGGTCATTGTTACTCCGCGTCCGTGACTTATCTTCAAGTTACACGCGCCTCCTGGGTAATGCAAAGTGAGTAACATCTGTGCAGCGCTTGCCTTAAGACATCCAAGACCAAGCTGTCTAAGTGTTTGCCAGCTGCATTACAACAAAAAAATATTTCTCAGATAATTATACATACAAAATTTATAATATTGGTTTTCAATGTTTAACTTGTTTTAATTTTGTATTTTACACCTATTTGTGAAAGCTATAAAGCCCAACACATTCTCATTGGTATATTTGCAATATCATTTGATGTACAACCGTAATAACCCATCTGAATCTAACACAATATATATAGATATATCGATATATGATATATAGCTTGAAATAAATTGTCTGCATGCATTTAATTAATGTATAACACATTACTTTGTTTCTGTATATCAATCTAAACAAAATCATACACCCCATCACTTCATATCAACTGTAATTACATAAAATATTATCAACTTGTACTATCTATTGACTTAACAATAGGAGTAATAATTTTAGTAAATAACAATAGGATAACCATTTACTCTTTGTTAACAAATGTAGTTCGTTAGGCAAAATTTCACATAAAATACTTTAAATTGTATCATCACTATTAAAGGTATAAATTACTGGATTTTTCAATAGAAAAATTAAATAAACTTAAGAATTCAATTTGCTTATACACAACATTATTCATAAATTAAATTACATAAATTTCTATTTATTTTAATTACATAAATTTCTATTTTTTTCTTCTTAATATTAAAACTGATTACGTAAAAAATAATATTTATTTAAATATAGCTGTAAAAAACAATAGCTGTAAAAAATTAAAAAAATTTTGATCAAAATATATTTTTCAAAAAGTATTGAAATTTGATTATACAGAACAATATTCATAAATTAAATTATATTAATGTCAGTTTTAGTTTTTTGGTCTTAATAATAAATCTGATCACGTTAAAAAATAATACGTTTTGAAATATAAATTATAAAATAACATCATAAATTTGTTTCAAAATCCACATTCTAACGATTTCGTTTATTGGTGACTTTCATAAAACAAGTAACATAAAAAAAAAAAAATTAAGTCAATTCCGACTTTTTTTCACTATATTGCAAAAGTCCTTTATAAATAATTTTCATTCATTTTTTGAAGTTAATCTGGCGCCATCTATTGGTAAATGTATGCAACTTAAATCTAAAAAACTACAATTAATTAAACTTAATTACTGAATTAATATTTGAAAAAACTTATTCACATGAAGTGTCATCCCCTGCAAGTTCAAAAAAATTTATTTGAAGAGCGGATTAATAAAAGTATTTTATGAACGATTCAAAATTTGAACAAGATATACACTCAAGAAAAACATTATGACCACCCCTACATTTTGCAATGAACTCGCCTGGATGACGTGGAAGGCACGTGATCAGGTGGAAGTGGTATTTAACTGCTGCTGGAGAGTCTGAAGAATCATTCTTTCACTTACTTCTGTGTGTGATGGGAAAGGCTGCGGATCTAAGCGACTTTTAGAGGGCAGATTGTAATGGCTCGAAAACAAGTATTTCGAAACTGCACGACTCGTGGGTTGTTCGCGATCTACAGTTGTTAGTACTTATGCGAAGTGGATGAATGACGGTGAAACCAGCAGTAGACGACATGGTGTTGGACGTCCACATGCTATCAAAGAAAAAGGCCGTCGTTATTGACAGGTGGTCATAATGTTTTGGCTCTTAAGTGTATATAGAGATAGTGTGAGCTGATAGAAGGAATTGAAATAAAATCATAAATTTATTTGAAAAGCTACATTCTCACGATTTTGTTTATTGGTGACTTTAAAAAAAAATTATTAATCTCAACTGAATTAAATTTATGGGAATTTCAAAAATTTTGATCAAAAATATATTTTCCCAAAAGTACTGAAAATTTCAAGATGTAGTTCTAAGTGCATAGTGGAGAGCACAGCCAATTTTATGCTGGAGTGCGTATCGCCCAACTAACTCTCATACTTAAAATTTGAAGCATGTCACATTAACAAAATCGAGTAACAAGAGCGTCATCAGACATCTGTCACAATGAATTCTTGTGCGATCATCAGTTATTCGTCGTCAGACTTAAACATGCCAGCAAATTGCATTGTCCGTAAATGTAATGTCTATTAAAATGTCACGCAAATTATGAAGTGACCTGATTCGCTTTCTTCACGCAAAAAGTCATGATGTGACTGAAATGAACCAATTAGCATGTGCCCTTTACGGATTTGCAAAACGGAGTACAGGAAAATAAGTTATTGCTGACCTTCCCAGTAAATGAAATTATATTAATTTCTATTTTAGTTTTTCGTCTTAATAATAAAATTGATAACGTTAAAAATCAATACGTATTTAAATATAAACTGTTAAATAACATCATAAATTTGATGGAAATTCCACATTCTCACGATTTCGTTTATTGGCGCCTTTCATAAAAAAAAAATATTAATCTCGACTGAATTAAATTTATGGGAGATTTCAAAATTCTTGATCAAAATATATTTTTTCGAAAAAGTACTGAAAATTTACAAGATGTAGTTCTAAGTCCATAGTGGAGAGCATAGCCAATTTTATGCTGGAGTGCGTATCGCCCTACTAACTCTCTCACACTTAAAATTCGAAGCATGTCACATCAACAAAATCGAGCAACAACCGTAAAACCCTCTCTTCTTTTAACCAGGTGGTTATAAAATTTCCACATTTCATCGTTCGAAAAGATACCTTTTTCCATCTTTGAAAAAGTTCAAAAGCTGGGCCTACGTGACAAAAATAAAATATATAACTTTTTTTTTTTAAGGTCTTCGGAATAGATTAAAGAAACCCAGGGAGTGGGAGTATTGTTTGCAGGGAGGGATGGTTTCTTTTCTCTATTTCTCGCTCTCTCTCTCTATTTTTATTTTTTCCATGGAAACTCCAAAATGTAAGCCTTTTATGGATGCGGTATATAGGTTGCATGTATAAATGTGATTGTTTTATGTGAAGATATCTGTATTTTTCTTCTTTTGTGGAAAAAATCTTGGATGAGGATTTCGATATATTTTTTATGGAATTTTTTATTTGCTAACTCAAACAAAATATGCGATATATAACGCGAATTAAACAAAAAAATATTTTTAATAAATTCAGTGACGGATTTAGGTTCGATGGCGCCCTACGCCCAAGTTAATTTGGCGTCTTTATATAATAATAATAATAATAATAATAATACAAATAGTAATAATATATTAAATATGAATTTATATAAATATTTGCATATATATTTGCTTTATCTTCGAGTTTAAGCGTTAGTACATATTTGTCAGATATTTTAAATTTCACTACATACACAATTAATTATTTACAAAAAATATTTCTACCTTTTAAATGTTGACATCTTGAGGTTGTCAAGAAGCATTAAAATTCGGTCTTACAGTTGATAAAAAAAAAATCGATTTCAAATTTTGGCCGCCTCGAAAATTTCGGTGCCCCGAAAAATTCGCCGCCTAGGCTCGGGCCTCGCGGGCCTAAGCCAAAATCCGTCACAGAATAAATTTTGAATAACAATACAATTATAAACGTGTTTGCGTTATCAGACATCTGTCACATTGAATTCTGGTGCGTTAGTCGGTTATGCGTCGTCAGACTTAACATGCCAGCGAATTGCGCTGTCCGTAAATGTAATGTGCATTAAAATGTCACGCAAATTATGAATTGACCTGATTCGCTTTTTCCACGCAAAAAGTCATGATGTGACTGAAATGAACCAATTAGCATGTGTCCTTTACGGATTTCCAAAAGGAGTACAGGAAAAATAAGTTATTGTTGACCTTTCCATAATGTATAGGAAATTTGAAGTTTCTCAGGATAAATGATTCCTCATCGAATAAAAACCAAGATACTTTTTTTCTTTTTAAATGCATACTTTACCAACAGTGAAATATTAAAATTGTCAGTTCTGAATTAGCTAAAATCGTTGGCACCAGAATTTATTATACAATTTCAAATAAAGCGTGCACTAAGATAACAAATAATTAAGTTCTTCATTGAAAATTACCAAATTATGTACATATAATGAACAATTAATATAATAATGCTTTTATTTTTATTTATTTACTTATTTTACTTGTTTATCACATCAACTAGATTATTTGTTGGAAATGCACATCATTTAAAAATTAATAATGCATTGATGTTCAAAATTAAAGAGTGCATATTTTATAGATTTTCTCAAGAAATACTGAACTTAAGTTAAGACTAATGTTTCTAGACAAGGTACAAATCTCTAGTGTCGAATATACAAGAGTTGATTGGTCGAATACGTACATGTTGGTAATGTATATCAAAAGGGCACATGATAATTAGGGGTTTTTTCCCTCGTATACCTAGATAAATTTTCGTAACGTTTCTTTTATTTTTTGCAACAATCATAAATAATTAAAATGAAAGATGAAATGTTGTGATCACAAAAGTTTGAAGGATGAAATAGGATGACAAATAGAATGGAGACTGGAAAGAATATAATCTTAAATGCACTTTTAAATGTTATGTCCAAAATATGGAAACAGTTTAAAGGGGTAATATTTCTTAGGTAATATTTCTTAGAACCACAATGGCAAATAAAAAACAAAATTGGTCTTATACCACAAGACGTAATTGAAGTTTTACAGCTTATCAGCTGTTTGTGACTTCATGCTGCCTGAGTAACCAAAGATTCAAAGGTTAGTTTCCATAAAATTAATCAAGATAGGTCTATTTGCGAAAGAATGCCTGATGTTTTGTCTCTTTCATTTCTTCACAACAGATATTCCATTCAGCATTTTATTAAGAACAAAAACTTTCATCCAGAGATCAGTTGGAATACTAAATTATCCACTGATGAATCTCAGTGATTCTTGACATACGTTTATTTAAAGAGAACCAGGGACTACGTAACTGATGGCCAACATCTGGCAAAGATGTGGATCACTATGGATGTGGACATTAAATGGTCTGGGCAAGCATAATATTAGATAGGTATACAGGATTCCACTGTGTTCCTAGATCACTTTTTTACATTTTCAGAAATGCAATTAATTATGATTTCTTATAAAAAACATGCAACCATATACTGCCCATCTGGCTAACAAACTTCTAGAAAATTAGAATAATGGATAGATAATATATTGTGTCTGATGTCCAGACCAAATTCCTATTGAGTTGTGAGTTTGTCTTGGTGAGCAATTTCAACTCGCCTTCTACAATCATCTAGGGCTTGTGAATATCTAGAGTCTGTGAAGTAAGCCCAACTTCTCATTGACCTTATAAAATATTTATGATATCAATTCCAATTGTTAAGGGATGTAAATCTGTAAAAATGGAGCATAACTGACATTAACCTATTTTTTTGTTTTGCCCATTTTTAAAATCTTAATCTGCTGAATTAAATCCCCAATAATACTTAATGTCTATTTGTCCGTTAAGATTTTTGAGAACAATCAATGCTTTTTTACAAATATGTCAGCACTTATTCGTAATTAATTTCATTAAAATTCTGAGATCGTCAAAGTAGGAAAATTTTCTCTTGAATTGAATACTTGTGTATGATGTAAATATATCTAAATCATATGGCGTTAAATAATTCTCCACATATTAATTAATCATCCCAAGTTTTTAGATGGAATTTAAAAAATATATTAATAAAGATTTAAATAATATATATAAATAAATTAATTTAACATGAAATCCTACACAGGTTGTTAGTAATATCTATGTGGAATTAAAAATTAATCATGCGCTTCGTACAAAATCCGATTGAAATGCTAATGGGAATACTAAATCTAAGTAATATCCCTTCATCAATCATTTGTTTTTGTTTTTATTATTTTTTATAACAAAATTCGATAAAAAATATGTAATAATCATTTGTTATTTTTTTGTCATCCTACACTGAATTCCAGAAAATCTATGCGGACATTTATCTAAATAAACATAGTTAAAACTTACATAAGTTAAATAAATATTTAGGAATGGGTTAAATTTAACCAATTATGTATCCAAGTTATTCTACAATGAAAGATATTTGGATAGCATATGCTTATAACGTCAAAATCATTATTCTGTAATTAGCATGTCTTACAAAATATGTCATAACTCAAGCATCGTTCAAGGAAGAATTCTGAATTATTGGAATTTCCAAAATGGTGGATATATTGATGTGAAGCACTTTCAAGTTTTGTCGTAAGTGTCATTATCTTATTGAAGTTTAAATTTTCACTTCTGACGATAACTTTAATTATATCCGATAGAGATACATAACGCAAGTAATAAAGAATAATTTTTTTTTCTATGAAACTTCGTGCAAAGTACATCAATGAACATTTTGTTACAATTGAAGGCAGTAATGGTTAAAATTGAAATTGTATTTAAAAATTTGCTATTTCTATATATATCAATGAAACTCTGATAAAATAATAGGATTATTTTATAAATATTGGAATTATCTTAATTTATACGGAATCGAACTAAATTTCTCCACTTTCAAAAATGGTGAAAATGCAAATCACTATTATTCGAAAATCTGTTATATTGTTCATTATCTAATGTACATGATACTGGATGATAGGTTCTTACTATTGGAGCTCGTTCAATAATTATTTAAAAAATGAATAAACTCGGTAATTATGATTTGTACAAAAAAAAATTACATCTTCAATGTCATACTGCCTGGATAGCTGGTTTTTTTTTTTTTTTTTTTCAATATTCCGCAAATCCGGTATAGTTACTTTTCAATGTTATCCTGTAAAAATCATGCCTTATCCTTCCTATCTCCCAATGATGAGAAATTTAATTGTTAATTTAATTCTAGGATCTCATTTAATTACACACATTAATCACATTTTTTTTCACATTTAATTTAAGTTAACCTAACTTGATCAAACTTAGTTTGGCTTATTTTTAACTAAAACATCGTTTCTAAATTCACAAATTAATTGAATTGTTTCTTAAAATTCATTTTTTCCTATGATTTTGTTCAACATAATTCAGATCTTATCTTCCAACACGAAGAAATATCATGGAATACTATGTTTTGTCAAACACTAGAAAATTTAGCCATGTAATATGAAAATGGAATATAAAAGCATAATTTTACAAATGTGTTGGAATATTAATTTTAATTTTTTTAAATCAGGAATTATAGATTAGAGCATCTAATTTTCTGGAATCAATTTATCTGTCTAAATTTGACACTTTAAGTAACATAATAAAACTATTTAACAAAAAAATGTGGTTACACTTCTTGTGTGGTTTACCGACTTTTAAATTGTAATAAATAAAAATGTTGTCAATAAGCACTTTGAATATAAAATTTATTGATAATAACCATAATAACATTTACATTACACAAAGAAAGTTAAGAATATTATGGACATAAAGAATACAAATAACATAAATAATTATCGAAATGAGAAGGATGAGCGATGATGTTCTGTTATGAATGAACTAACCTTTGGCATTTCAGAAGGTGTTCAAATAGTTTTGTAAAAAATTTGTCAAAAAAATAATAAATAAATAAACATTAAAAAGAAAGATAAATAATTTTTGTTTTCTAATATGCTTAGTTTGATAGCCATTTTGTTAAACTATCATATTACATTTTGATTTCATAAAAGAGCTTTTCTTAAAATATCGAAAAAAAAATTCGAAGTTAAATTTGTTTCACTTCTTCACCACAATTTTCGGATTCCACCCAACGTCTCGGGATGACACTTACAAAGAACTTGTTTTAAAAGTCCAAATGCACAGTAAACTATAGGAGACACGTTAGGGTAAAATGCATTTAAATTCAATAGCTTTAATTCTGATTTCATTTCTATTTTCAAATATAGAGCAATAGATATAGAAATATTATCCTAATGGAACTTTACACAGTGAAAAGTGCTTCCTTGCTTTCTCTGAGCAATCATTTTATTGGGCTGTTCCATAGGGAAATTAACTTTCCAGTAAACAATTTTTAAAGTGTCACAAATACTAATTTTTTGAACATATTTAATTAAAATAGGTTCCATCAACATCAATGGATTTCTGCCATTGTTTACAAAGCTTTATTATGTCAGTTTCGACGTATACCTTTGATTTAGAGACAATAAATTACTAATGACTGCTTTTGACAATTTTAGAATTCACAAAGCGCTTATTGATCACAAACAATTCTAAATAAAGAAATGGTAGTCATTAGGCTATTCGTGTGAGGAAAATGAAAATATAATAAACATGTTTATTACATATTTTTACAATTGAAAGCAGTTTTGATCTTCGTAAAATACAAAAATGTGGCCTACGATTCTTTGTTTATTATTAGCAAACAACATCTGTAATCAAAGACTCATTTGACTTATGTAGACGACAATCAAACACTACTCGAATATTTGTCATCCCTGGTTATTTTTATTCAATTCCTACTATTAGTTCACACTCTCCCTATATATATCTGGTTCAAATTTTCAATCGTTCATAAAACACTTTTTATTCATCTACTCAAGTTCAAATACATTTTTAAAACTTGTAGTGGATGGCACTTGATGTTAATACAGAAATTTTTTTAAATATTAGTTCATTTATTAAATTTAATTAATTAAGTGTTTAATTAAAGTAAATTTAAAAATTATGTTTTCATGTAAACATAAGTAAGGAAGTAATAATGTATCGGTAGTCAAAAATATCAATATTTCAGTATTTATAATCAAATACTTGCAGGCATGGCCTCTCGAGTGTTCCAATAAAACATTTATTCGCAGAAATATGTGAGTGAATAATGTTTTTTTAAGAATATGATAAAAATATTTAATGCCCTCTAATATCAAAATGATGATATGAGTTGCGAAAACACACATAACTTTCATTTACAAATTATATACAAATTAAATTCATTTAAGGTCCTCAAAAACCATTTTTAAGAAATTTATTAAACAATTGATCTCAAGAAATGATAAATAATCTCAACTAATAAGCACAACTTTTTTTATTATCACAAAGTTTTAATTTGATGCAGATTTTTCATCTTAATAAAATTTTCAAAATTTAAAATGTTTTATATTATACAACCTTACAATACGCTTCAAAATAGATACTTGCACAGCCAGCTCAATAGGATTTTTGTGACACATACTTCCACAATAAAGTAATAGCATTTAATTAGTGTTTTAATATCATTACTAAAAGACAACTCGTAGTTATTTTTCGATTTCTGTACATTTATAGTTAATGTACACCTGCAGTTTATTTACCCTTTTATCATAATGTATGCATAAACATTTTACGTAACGTAAAGTGACTGTTCTTAAAATATAATATTCATTAATAATTTATTTAATAATTATAATTCTAAAATTATTAATATTTTGTACGTATTTTACATTAAATTAAATCAAATTTATTAATCTGGAAAATATGGAGATATTTTGTTAAATAGAAAGTGTTAAAATTATTTTTAATTTTTAATAATTTTATTTTAAATTATTAATGTACAACCCTTTTTATTTCTTCAAACCGAATTCTATCGAACTTAGATCTTCTACAGAACCGAAAAATATATATTCTTCTATTAACCAAATACATATTTTGTTTCTGATCAGTATTACTTGTATAAATATGCAGCATTTTATTAAAGAAATCACGATCTTCTTCCATCAAGAAACTAAAAAGAGATCGAATTTGTAAGAAATTTATCTCAGGAAAATGGTCATATTTTTATTTTAGTATCATCTCGTTCTCTAACAGACCAAATACACGCCATTGCTCTTAAAGATACGTTGAACGCTGCATTCTAATATTTTAAAGCATCCAGCACTAGAGAAACAGATTTGCTTTCAGTTTTCCCTCTTCAAAACAAATGAAATATAAAAATCCCGATTGTTTGTGGAAAATATTTTGTGAGTAGAATAAAGAAACAAGAAAATTAAAGAACAACAGATCATGGTAAATATTAAATTCTAAGCCTCAACTGTTCAATGTAAAAGTACATAGAATTTACATATTGTATTAAGTTTCTTTTATGTAAGTGTTAGAACAAAAAAAAAAAGAATATTAAATGAAAGCATGGAAAATATTTGGTTTGTATGATTTAGTGACATTTTCAAAAAGTTGTAAATAATACATTAAATACCAGTCTACATGTCCTGAGAAGTAATAGGGAATTTAATAATAGCATTTGGATAAATGATATTTTTTATTTAATTTTAGGTTTTTTTTGAGTGTGTATATTCAACTACGCTTTAGAATATACAACTTCATTTCTAATACTATGTTACATACATTTAACATTAGTACAATGGGAAAATTCTTTAGAAGTGATAGCAGCAAAAATAAGGGGACGGTCTTCCTTCTGTAAATGATACTATTTCGAAAATGGTAAGTTTATAAAAAAAGCATTAACTTAAATTAGGGTTACATTTTAACTAAGTATGTATAAGAATAAAAATTTAATTCTGCATTTCAGTCTTGTAAATAGTTAATACATAAATTGTTAGGCTATTTTAGTTTTATTTAAGAACATTATTTTCAAAATATATACATTTCTTACGAACAATATATAATTAGAACTGAAATTGTTTTAATTTGATTTTAGAAGATGACTGTTAACTTGCCCTTTATGATGAATTTATGTATCATAGAATTTTAAACTCTTATGAGTTGTTTTCGTATTAAAATTATATACAGTATGCAGTGTAAAATTTATCTTTCTTTAATTTAAATATTAATGCAAAGGTTTTTTTATTTATAGATAATGCTCTCAGAATAATTTCAGAATACATGAAACAAAACACCAAAAGGGACAAACAAATTTGATGAAATCCTTTTTTTTAAAAAATATTATCAGCTTTGGAAAAAATCTGCTGTCCGAATAAATTACTGAAAGTCTTTAAACATTTGTTGATCAAATATTTTTTATTGATAAAAATTTTAAATTATTTTAATCCTCAGTTTGTGGTCAATGTGTTTCATGCTGCTCAAAACCACTTATTGTTTTTTGTTAGTTCTTTAATGTTATTTCATTTCTTGCAATCTCATAAAATGAATGTCCAAAATGGAAAGTTACACATAAAGGTTTAGTTTTTTATTATAATAAAAATTTTAGATGATTTCATGAATTATTGTATTAAGTAATGTATACAAAAATTTTGTTATTTTTTATTTTTAAGTTTGTTTAAATAGCATTTGAAAAAAAAAAAAACAGATGATCGAACAGTTGTAATTGTTTACTATTTACTAATTATCTTTAAACTATGTGCTGTACCAAATACACATGTTTACTAATTACATTGCACTAAATATTCTGACCACCCTAAAAATGAAGCAGCATATATTTTTCAAATATTACTGTTACTATCTATTAATGAACCACTCCTAATGCACAGTTTAAATACCGAAATTGCAGAAAAAAAAACTTATGCAATCGTAAAAGAATTTTGTAAACATTTCAGGAAAAAAAATGTCAAACTAGTGCCAACTCACCTGCACTGACTCTTTGAGTGTTAAACTTATCTAATTAATTCCCATCTTTGATTTATTACCTTAAATTCTTTTATCTAGTTTTTATTATTCATACTCTCCATTTATGAAGAGTCTAGGAACCTAAGTTGCACTGCTTCAATAATGTCAATTTGATTCAGTGCATAATTAGATTTTCCTGACTTCTAGTCAGATAGTAAAGATTTCTGGCAACATGTTATGTTTCCTTCAATAACTTTTTTCTTTTAAAAAAGACTTCCAATCCAGTTTTAATTTATAAATTCATATTCTTTAGCTTCTTTCATATTCTTATTCTTTAGCTTTTTATAAATTCATATTCTTTACCTAATCACTGATTGTTAGTGTCATTATTTAAGGTTACTCTATTGGATCCAATATTTTAAAAGAAAATTTATTAGAATAACAGAAGCTTCCTAATATTTCAAGCTGGAAATAAAGGGCTGTATATCAAATAGACAATGTACAGAAATATTTTGTATATAATATATGAGAATTCATAAATATTTCATATAAGAAAGTAGGACCAAAACCTTCTTATGACGTAACTTACAAGATACTTCCTTCATTCTATTGAATTGTTTTTTTCTTTAGGCCCAACTGTGTTACTTTATATAATTACTCTAACCTTCAGTGAATTATGAATCATTAAATGATGAATTATTAGTGAATTTTTGAATAATTAAGTGAATCAAAAGACTACTCTGTGAATTACTGAATTATTATTTATTAAGTGAATTATTATTCAGTCAATTATTGGAATTATTGAAGTGAATTATTATTCAGTCAATTATTGGAATTATTGAAGCGAATTGTTATTCAGTCAATTATTGGAAATATTGAAAGTGAAGAAATTATTGAATTATTCAAGACGTCAATTATTAAGTTCAGAAGTGAATTATTATTCATTCAATTGTTTGAATTTATTTTGCTATAGTGAATTATTTTTACTTCTGGAGCAAATTTCAAAAAAGAACCTATTTACAAAAAACTATAACATAGTTAGTATGATGATTCAATTATTGGAATTATTTAGGCATGCTGAATTTCAATTATTGGAATTATTTTAGTGAATTGTTGCAAAGAAATTATTGAATTATTGAAGATGTATTGAAGAAATTATTGAATTATGTTGTTGAAGACGTATTGAAGAAATTATTGAATTATTGAAGTGAATTATTATTCAGCCAATTATTGAAATATTTGAATTCAGACGATTATTTCAGTGAATTATTTAAGAATTATTGAATTAGTGTTCTCCATCTGTCAATTAAATACCGGTCCCTCATTCGGCGTTGACTCTAACTTCACCATAATCTTGGAATTGAAGAGCAGAAAATATTCTTGTGTTCAACAGTCGTCGATAATGTAAAAATCATCCAAAGTTATATTTAACTATGCGGTTAAAAGAAACGTATTAAAGGGATTATTCATATTATTTTATTTTATTCCAAGATGTGTGTGATAATTCAGGTGAAATTTTTATTTTAGATATCTTTTGTATTAGTATATTGAATATGAAAAAATCTGAGAATAATATTTATTAAGAACCTATAAGCCTCAGTGTGTCGTGCACGATGTATAGTTATATTTAAAAAGAAAGGTATTGTATTTTCGCAAATTGAATAAAAAAAAAAATCTTATAAAACCGAAATTGTTCTTTTAATCTCATCCATGTTTACAACTTTCAATCTTTTATTCTTCTTTCATTTTAAATCCTTTCAATCTTACTTTTATTTTAAATCCTTTCATTCTAACTTTTACTTTAAATCCTTTTATTCGAATTTTCATACGTTAGAAATTTAAGAAGTTCAGCAGCCGCATTTCAAACAATGCCATTTTGTTGGAATGAGTAATGGTATTCTCCCGACATTCTACAATTTGACCTTCAGGGTTAGTTAATAACATATTCTGTTCCCCCCAAATGCCCTTTCCTTTTCAACAGGGCAATAAATTGAGGTTGAACTGATCGCACTCTTCAATTACGAACTCCGCATTGATGGCCAGAGTCATTATTTAAAGTAACACTATTGACCCCATTATTTTAAAAGAGCGTTTGCTAGAGCATGGAAGAATTCTAATATTTTCACCATCAGCTGCCTATATGTAACGGCATCTTTAAAATTGTTATTTATTTATTTGTTTGCATATTTCTATGTCCTATTGAAACTGGTTGAACAAATTATATATATATTTTTTTACAATTATTGTTTTGTAAATTTATTTCTTTAAAAAATTCGACTAATTTTACTGTTTAAAATGGATTGCACATTTCAGCTAATAAAAAATAATCAGCTTTTATATAATACCTAGAATCAACCATTGTAAAGAAAAATAAAATAAAACAACGTCTAATAAAAGGATTTCATGCAATTTAGTCAACAGAAAACAAGAATTGTGTGTTTCTTATCAATTCAGGGTTAAATATATATATATATATATATATATATATATATATATAACTGTCTTAATAATTTATTTAAAAATTTTATTTTTAAAATTCACACAAAATATATTGAGATATATTATGCCCTTTCAACATTTTTGTATTTTTCATTTATAAATTTTGTATATTTTATTTTTTTTTTCATTTTAATTCATTATTTTAATCAATGCAATAAATTTATAATAGAATAATACTCTATATTTAAATAACCATAATTAGTAATTCTTAAATCTGAAAATTATATTTTTCATTAATACATAAATTAAAATCTACAAAGTTCCCAATATAAGTATTGAACTAGTGAATTATTCAACATAATAATATATTATTAAACTTTTCGTAATTTTAAATTTTTAGCATTGTAAGACAATGCACATAAAATAGTAGTTAATATTTAAACAATGATTAACAATTATTAAGTTAGTTAATAACTTTTGTATTTAATTTATAAGTAAAAAATTATATTTGATGTTTGAACTTATAATTATGTTTGAAATAATTCCATACTGTTTAACAACTCTTTTATGAGAAAGAACTTGTAATGAAATTAATTTTGATTTGAAGTGATTAATTTTAATTTTTTACAAATTTTTTTAATAATGAATTGTAATGCTTATGATATATATTTTCATTATTTTATTCTTGCGTTTAATATTTTTCATTCATGATTTTTCATAATATTCTGTATCTCTAAATTAACAAAAATCCACACTCTTTCATCATATTTAAAAAAATATATATATGAATTTAATTTTAGTAATGAAAACATTTCAATTACTATTATTAAGGAGGAACATTTCAATTCAATATTTGTAACTTATAATTATAACACAATGTATACTATAAAATACTGTTCGTAATATTAATATTATTAATTTTTCTAACCCTTGAAATAAATTCGCTGCATATCTTTATTAATATTTGTTTCATTTTCATACTTTATACATGTATATGCTCTTTTTTAATCAACTTTAGCAATAAAATGTTACTTTGTGTCTTTTTTGTAATTCAATGTTTAATCACTTAGACTTTCTACTGATTAAAATTCATCGCCATTTCAAACCAAAAAAAAGTTTTACTTTTAT